>JAGVVM010008733.1:0-13676 GCA_019149425.1 Psidium friedrichsthalianum
AACTTTTTTACGGCCGACATCTGCTTGAGTTAGAAAAAAAATATGGACTGTCGATCTGTTTTACCACCGGTTACATAATGCAAGTTTCATATACGATTTATCAAAATCAAGGGCCATGATACATAGATTCGAGGGTGGATTTTATCTCAATCAAGAGTCTCAAGTGATAATCTATTCTCAATTAAGGGCCTGAAGAAGCGTGTGCATCGCACATGCTATTGTGATGGGGGCGCTTTCGTCCACGTGTTTTTTTTTTTCTCCGTTCAACTTCCTTATTCCCTTGTATATCTTCTTCCCGCTTCCACCTGATACTTAACTTTTTTCCTGAAAAGATGAAAAACCTCAAAACCGGCAAGAGAATGCGATCTGGTGAAAAACGTCTCCCAATCCGTCAAGAACAGACCCTCCCCATTGCTCATTTAAAAGAGTTTCGGAATGCCGGGGAGACCTTTCGCATTGATGAATGACTACGGGTTCATGCCCACGGCGGAGTCCGGCAAAGCTTACATGAGTACACTGCTTAGCATGAACATGGTCAATGTAGTTTTGTCGTTCCATCAGGAGATGCGGCGCCGCATAATCGCTCCGTTGTTTAGGGATCGCCTCGCCATAGCCGACGAGGGCGCGCCGGCCGAAACAAAGGGAAAATGGGAGAAAAGAAAAGAAAGAAAAGGACGTCAAAACAAGAAATGACCCAAACATAATTTCACAGAATTTTTCTCCTCCCGCAAAAATCCCGTCCTACATGATAAACAAACCATTATGCTTTGCTTTTTTAATTTCCAGCGAATTTCAGGTCTATGCGTTTAATTTTTTTTTTTCTTGATTGTAAGCACGAATGGACGTAATTCTTTGTCTCCATCCCAACCCATCTTTTCCTTTGAGAGAAAAGAAAGAAGAAGGTGAACCGAAGAGTCCGATGTAGGAAGAAGAAAGAAGAAGAACATAGAATGAAAAAAAAAAAAGAAATAGAAGAAAGAAAAGATAAACTTTGGACGAAAATGCTCCCGATCATGACGTGACAAGTGGCATGTGAGATGCATATGCTCACCGAAGTCCTTGTTTGAGACTGTATTGATCATTTCAAGTCTTTATTTGAAATCGTGAAGCCACTTCAGATTTTTATTTAAAAAAATGTCCACTTAAAGTCTTTTTTTTTAAAATATAATGACACTTCGGGTCTTTATTTAAATTTTTTTTTAAATTTGTCGCGTTCTAAAAATTTTCATGCATTAAAAAAATAAAATTCACGTCAAAATCACGATTTCGCGATACATAGACTTGAGGCCTCTCGCTCTTCTGCGCTTAATCTTTGAAAATCTGTCCCCATCCTTTTCTCCCGCGGAGGTGATGAAGCGACGCGAATCTGCGAAAAATGAAGGAATAATTGCAGATGGTCAATTCGCCAATCATTCATCTTATTGATGGATGGACTAAGGCACATCATATAATTATTTCATCCATGATTTTTTTGAAAAAAAAATCTTTTTCGGTGTGAAGTACAGTTGACTTGACATTGCCATCGAACCTTTTATTTTGTTGCTATAATAAGTTTAAGCCTTGCGTGGGATGGGATGTTGATGGGATTCCTATTTTGGAGTCGCCCCTCCTTTGCGTCACCAATAATTTATTTTGCTCGGCATCGCATTGTACTCATTTCGATTTATTATGGTTTTTGCGCGTTGATTCTTATTCGATTTTGGAATATTTAGTCTAAATTGAAGTTGGACGCAATTATTTGTGTTCATAGACTTCAAGAAGCGAGGCATAATCTAGCGAGCCAATCTTCAAATTAGTCACGCTTTCGATTAGGGTTGCCTTCTTTTTTCGTATCATCATTATTCATTATGAGGTCATATTTAGCCTCGTCTCTTCATATGAATGACCTGTCTGTACCGTATAAAAAAAAAAGGTTAATTATGGCGGTGAAGATGTTAAAAATAGACGGTACATAAAGAAAGTACAGCTAGTAAACGGTGCCATTAGTGGTGGACACAATGTATCTACTCAACACCGATGTAAAAAGAGTATTAACGATCTTGATCCTATTGACCAATGACCATACAGAGACAAAAAGGCTTGATATGCGAAAACATTGTATGCCAAACTATCCAATAACAAATGATCGCGAACCTTGTAAACACTTAAACATGCCTTGCAAGTTAGCTAGTATCGATACTTTTTGATGCTTTTTTTTTTATATGAATCGGCACATTGTAACATATTTTATCAAAGTAGAATTAATAAACTTGAAATTCGAACGGGTGCGGATAGGCAAGTGCTAAATATATATCCTTATTAATATGCCGGTATAGAATGAGACCTGAATTTTAGAAACAAATTCATATGTTTTCTAAATTCACATGCGTGCACAAATTGTTTGCCAACTTTAATTCTCATTGGTAACTCAAATTATCTAGTGCCTGCAATATGCAGCCAACTTCACAGCCGCCAAGCCTCAACAATGTCGAGCTCTTTCGTGGCCACCAAGCTCAGCACCAACGTAGGGTAGAGAAGAGACGATGAACAATGAGATACAAGCTCTCTCTACATTAGGAGCTCTGTTGCAGGCGAGTGTAATGGAGAGAGACGGAGATGACTACCAGAGGCATGGTCCGGAATGGGGCACTGGTTTGCCGGCGACGGTGGAGGCGGAGGACGGTGGCGGCGCGTCTGCATTTGGGGTTGTGGGGGTGAAGAGAGAGAGATGGGTGTTCAGTGACGCGGATCTGCTTGGTTTTGATCGGGTGCGGCGAAGCTAAAATGGGAAGGACACGTGTATGCATCTGCCTGTGACACGGCAGATCCGTAAGGGTACAGCGAATCTGCACCCTTTGGAGAGCGCAAAAAAAGAAAAAAACGTCACTTACCACTTACGTACGACGCTCAGTCTGCCATCACTGCCCACCAATGATCATCATCGTCCTTCCTCCTTTTTTCTCAAAATTCAAAGACTTTCACCACATACATTCGAGCTCCAACTTTCCAAGTTCAACGCTTCTTCATCTCCTCCTCCTCCTCCTCCTCCTCCTCCTTCTGGGTCTGAAAACTTCCCCACAATCGTGCTCGCCCGATGGAGATCGACCCTTGTGATAACTCCAACTGGCTCGCTGATTATGGGCTCGTGGATGTTTCTGCTGGGGACTTCCTTCCCTCTTCTGGGTTCGCCTGGTCCTCTCGTTCCTTCATTGTCCCGTCCTCCAATGCCGGGTGGGTTCTCTTTCCCTTCACTGTTTCTATCTTCGGTTTCTCTTGATTGAGCTGAGCGAGCTACCTTGAGCGGAGAGTTCTTGAATTCGCAAAATGTTCGAACTCTGTTCCGGGGTTTTCAGCAGGCTGTGATCTCTGGAGAGTGGAGATTGGTAAAAGCAGTTGATTTTGGCAAATTTTTCCCCAACTCCTTGCTTGCAGAAACAATAAAAGGATATATTTTATTGGCTGCTTTGGTTTTGTGGCAAATTTGTTTACCTACGAAATCACTAGGAAGAGCCGGAGTGGTATTTAATGAGAATGATAGTTTGGTTGACTGGGAATAATGGGCCCATATATAGTTCATATGTGAGAGATTTAAATGGAGATGATTCTTCAGGATTAGATTGAAGCTCTTGTTTAGTCCGACACGAGTTGAGTTAACCATTAGGCGCATATCATCTACAAATTTGGAATTACTTGCGATGGCAAAGTTGCGATGCTCTGGGGAAACCCGGATCTTGAGTAGTTATTTGTTAGAACTTCTTATGATGCTGTCGGCTTTGATGAGATGAGGTAGATGTTAGAGCTTTTATTAGCTGACGATGTGGCCGTGTTCGGTCAATGAACCTTGAACTTATACCAGAACCTCAATCTGCCATGCTGGTCTCATATCCATCGGCATCCCAGACGGGTTGAAGGGAACTTCTTATTGTTGATTTGTGCTAAGATAGACTTTATGGTACTCCTATAACTATAAGCAAGCAATGGGCAGGAGAACTTTTGATTGTAGCTCTTGTTTTCTCTGTGCCCCTTTATCCTTCTTCATGTCTGGTTTCTTGTTGTACTGTTTACAGCATAGAGGTTAGCTGTGCATCTACTAAGGATTCAAAGAACCTCAAGGGCGCGAGCTGTTGCAAAAGGTATGGGTTTTCTCGAGTCTAGTGGACATAATCTAGCGATCGAAAAAATGTCGGTTTGCATAATTCTCAGTCAACTAGCAGGTTGTTGACTTTTGAGACATGGACTTGTATTACTCATGATTTTTCATTCACTTACCACAGTTCATTTCCTCCACAGCTTAATCCAGAGCAAGCTCAACTCCTATGATATTCAGAGAATTATTTGATGAGGGTGGTTTCATTTCTCATGCAAGAGACTAAACTTATGCTAATGCTTCTGTAGACTGAAATCTGAATCCCGCCTTGCATCTGGTTCCAAAGCATGCCGGGAGAAACTTCGAAGGGATAGGCTAAATGAAAGGCATGTCATTCTTCCTTTCCTCTCTCTCTGTAATTTTTCTACCTAGCGGCTCTCACATCAAGTTGGCTCAATTTTAAGGTTCCTAGAATTGGGTTCTATCTTGGAGCCTGGAAGGCCACCCAAGACGGACAAGTCTGCCATTTTGAGTGATGCTGTTCGCATGGTTACCCAGCTGCGCACTGAAGCGCAGAAACTCAAGGAGTCGAACGAGGAATTGCGAGAGAAAATAAAAGAATTGAAGGTGAGGTTGGTTAGCGCACTCTCAATTATTTTGCTGATCATGCAGGGATGACCGCTCTCTTGCATACGCTTCATGAGTATCACTGTTTTTTAAAAAAAGTCAAGATAGCGATAGCACACTCATCATTATACATTACATACTTAGGCTGAGAAGAATGAACTTCGCGATGAGAAACAGAGGCTTAAGGCGGATAAAGAGAAATTAGAGCAACAGCTGAAATCCATGAGCTTCCATCCAGTTTTCCCACCTCATCCGTCTGCACTGTCGACACCTTTTGCTGCTCAAGAGCAAGCAGGTGGCAACAAGTTGATGCCTTATATCGGTTTCCCTGGCATGGCAATGTGGCAATTTATGCCGCCTTCTGCAGTTGACACATCGCGGGATCACGTACTCCGTCCCCCTGTTGCTTAACCAGCAGAAACAAATCATCTGAAAGTCTGTCTCACTAGGATTAGTGTACTGATGTTTTTTTTTTATTTCTTGACCTTCTACATTGGATTTTCGCAAAGTGGAAAAACTTAAGAAGGTGGATGATCTAATTGTCAGACCAATATCACCATTGTTTCTCATCCATTGTAGTACGGACGTACTGTTGTAATGTAAAATGCAATAAAACAGGACTTCTTGTTTGAAGACTTCTAGTTCTTAGTCTTGGTAGGTCAGATTGAATTCTAGTGAAACTGTTAGAAATTGTTCTTATCATAGCTTTTTCATCTCATGACTCTTGCATGGAGCAAATGAAATGTTATTACTAGCACATCATGAGAATGCTTAAGATACCACCTCTAGTTTTTTAGGGAACCAAGAGATTCATTGTTCAGTGTAGTAATTACACCACGGACCTCGTCGGAATGCTGCTTGCAGTTCTCTCAACTGATATGGTCTTCTTCTCGAATAAAATGTTTAAAGAGCTCATCCAGTTTCTGATTCCACAATTTAACAGCATAGAAACAGTAATCTCAAAGAATTTGCTTGCCAACGGTACATTAAAGCACAGAAAGATAAAACTCCCATAACAGTGCACCACACAAGTCTACAGGGTCAACATGTAGCTCTAAGAATCTAAGATGCCTTCTGGGCAATAAGTAACACGCTGAAAAAGCTCAATCCCACAGCTAGAGTGGTGGGAAAACCGCCTTTTTCAGCTGACGAAGTCGCCGCTTCTGTTGAAACATGGCTTGGGGGAGTGATCAAAACCTCGGGCGACAATGCAGGAGTTGATTTTGATGAAGGCCTGGATGCTTCTGGAACTGGAGGCGAACCTAGACCGATCACTGTAGCAGGCGATGGAGTTGAGACAGCTCCTAGGGGAGGCACAGTGGCTGGAGATTCGGGCGAAACTGGACCAACCACTGTAGCAGGTGATGGACTTGAGACAGGTCCTAGGGGAGGCAAGGTGGTAGGAGATGGCAAAACTGAATCGACCACCGTAGCAGGTGATGGAGATGGAGATGGAGTGGATGAAGCCATCAGAGTGTTAACTTGGAGCTTCATTCCGGCAGCACAATGTCCAGGTGAACTGCAAACGAAGTATCTTTTCCCAGGAGATGCGAGAGGGATGACTGTGGAGCCACTCGTGTAAGTTTGGATAGGACTAGTCACTTGGCAGGAGTCATAGTCTGCCTTCGTAACTTCGGATACGTCATGGCCGGGTGAGTATTGAAAAACTGAGAACAGCAGCAAGTTGATTGAATTATTTGGAAATACTTGGAATGATCTTATGTCAATGTAGAGTCGAATTGCATCTAGATGTGTGAAATTGATCCAACTTACTCAGATTATCTCCAGCCAAGAATGTCTGAGACGATGCCCAAGTAGTCTGATCAGTGGTAAGGTCCCAACCGCCGTTTAGACCGCCAACCACGTAATTAGTTGCCATGGCTAATTCAAAGTGCACAGTTGCAAACAGGAGCGACATTAGAAAGGTTCTCGGCATGACCATTTTGAACTGCAAGAAGAGCGATACAGCGAAGCAGCTGAGGCAAACTGATTAGGACAGAAGGCGGAAGAATGTCGCAAATATAGGAAGAGTTGGTTTCGGTCTGACTTAGCAATTCATCTATATATAGAGAAGAAAAGGGATCTTTCAAGTGTTCTGATGGAACATAAAGTTACTACACCATTGTATATCAACATGTTGGAGTTGGTTTGAGTATCATGCAGGGACAGGCTCTTTCATAGATAAACATCTCCATACTTTCTCCATCTTGAGTAATCTTTAAGCTCAATTTTTTTTTTTAATTCTTTTACTTGTTTAAGGCGTCACAAGGCTGCGCACCGGATTTTCGCAAATAACGATTCTCAGAAATTCCAATAGCTTAAATTTGAAGAAATTTTTTGCGGGTTAAGTTTGATGACCGTATATCTGAAAGAGCCAGTCTTGCTGAATAAGAATGGAGAAATCAAGAACAAAACAAAAGAGTAGTTTATGGCATCCATGTGAAGTAGGAGTTCTGTCTTGGGAAGTATACCTAATCCTGACTTCTAACCCACCATTTTAGTATCAAAACGAAACATTCTAAAGCTACCAAAAGGGGAGGCATAGCAACGGATATCATAAAAGAGTAGGTTTTGCCGTTGATTGGAAAACTTGGTACCTGCTCTTGTTTAAGTACATGGCATATTGACTCCATGAATATGCTGAAAGAATATAAAAATTCCCAGGTCATAACCAACCCAACTAGGAAATTCTCGCGATCCTCCCGAGAGATTTCCATATATCGATGTTTTAATGGATTGCCACATTCTCGTCTGCTCAATAGGACAGTAAGATCAAGACGCGAGCCCTCCTAGGCCCATACTAAATCACAACGAATGGTTTTTTTTTTTAAATATGGAGTCTACTTTAGTGTGGTTGGGTGACATGTAATAAGTGCATATGCCATCGGAGTCATCATCAATATTTTTTGGAGGCAGATTGAAAACCCTATTGAGCGGTTGGGAGAGGATATTCGGTTTCGCGAAAATCAGAAAAGAGGTTCCCTGACTTAATTACACTGGTGTTTCAGTCGATGCATTTTTGATACCTAAATTGAGCGATTTTCCTAACTATGGATTTCATGCAGACATATCAAGATGAGGTAAGCTCTGTTGTCCTAAGGATTTATAGAGATGAGGGTGACCATCCTATCAATCATAGTCAAATAATGAAAATGCGCAAGTTAAGGAGCCAGGTCATGTGGATAAATTGCATAAAAAATATCAAATAATTTGCCACATGACATACCTAGTGAAGCCTTAAAGTCTTAGAGAATGCACCATTAGACTTCAAAGGTATTTTGGAAAAGTTTAGGAAAAAATGTCTAGAAGGGAAAAATGGTCATTTTTTGAAGTTCGAGGGACCAAAATTGACAAAATGAGTCAAACTAGTTGAATGTGATCAGTTTTCATTTTTTGGAAACTTTTCTGAATTTTCTGGAACGATTTGTCCACGAGGGGAAAAATTATCATTTTGAAAGAAGGAGAGGACAAAATCATCATAGATAGGATTGGCCAATTGATTTGACCCATTTTCTAATTTTTGAGATTTTCTGATTTTTTTTCGATTTTTTCTAGGATTTTTCCATTTTTTTAGATTTTTTGAATTTTTAAATATTTTTTTGAGAATTTTTATGCTAATTTCTAATCAACGGCGTAGACTGAGGCACATGGCTAGCCCATAGATGTCGACTCTACATACCAAATCTAATCGCTCAGATCAAATGGCGAGATTAATTCTGGACCGTTCGATCTAATTACCAGATCTTATGGCCACGATCGCACGGCGAGACTAGTTCTCGACCGTCCAATCAACATGCTGAAATCTACTGCCGAGGTTAAACTAGGAGACTAGATTTTGAACGTCCATTTTTTTTTATTTTTTGAAAATGATTTAAAAGATTAAAAATCTATTTTTATTTCTGAAAAATCCAGATCTTGACAAATGACACCACCTCCACCGTCTGATCTTGATATCTTTATTATTCTTAAAAAACAGAATTAGCCGTTTGCACTAACGTGGCTACCTCATGGCACTCCACATGGCGCTCCGTCAGTGCAAGGTAGGCGTTGAGCAAGTCAGCACGAGCTGACTGGTCATCGTATTCCTCGCTACGCCTAGGAGAATGGATGGTCGAGAATCCTTCGGCAACATCCAATGGTGGAAACAAGTGCAATTGGGCTGATTTTTGTGCCGATCAACTCTAAATCCAACGTTTTTTTTTGTCATACAAAAAAAAAAGAATGACCCAAAAAAAACTCCAAATCCAATCTAGATCAACGTATCCTAAATCTAGCCAGATCTAACGGCTAAACACATGCGAATCAAGCTCGCACGATGTGAAAATGGCAGCGTTTAAACGAGCAAGCCAGATCACAACCACGTGATTGACTCACAGAGAAGCATCACTAGACGTTTAGGAGACTTACCTGAAGTCCCAAATAACCTGTGCATTGCCAAATTTGGGTGGCCAAGTTGTGATAGGTCTAGCCATGGCGGAGGCTTGACTCAAGGTTTCATGCGATGAAAATGCAAAACAAAAGTGCAGACATTCACGTGGATGCTTGGGGAGTAAAACGCGCACACATCAATTGAAGGAATCAAGTTTGGATCACAGGTCCACCATGAATGCACAATAATAAGCTTCAAACTGCAACTTACCTTTCTAGGAGATTACAGCTCGATCGGTTGGGTTGTGAAGCTTCCTTGGAGCTCCACGAAACTTTCTGGAGTGGTGTCGTGCCTTGATTCCTCATGGAACGCCTTGGCCGAGCTCACGAAGCTCTCAGCTATGGTGGACTTGCAAAGAGCTTGGAGAGCTCTCTCTCTCCCGTCTCAATCTCTCTTTATTCTATCGTATAGTGCGAATAGAATGAGCTCCCTCCTCTCGCCAAAAAGCTAGGGGGATGGATTTCATTTAGAAATGCGAAAATTGGGCAGAATTGATGTCGAATTATGCAAAAATCCCAAATTTCTAATTTAACCCAGAAATGAAATTTGACAAATTCAAACCCTAAACACCAAATTGGACCAAACCACCACCACTAATAGATTTATAAGGTTGAAAACTATAGGGTGATGGCCTTAAATTTTAAATATAGTCCCAGAGAAATTTTTAATTTCACTCCCAATTCGCCTAGATTGAGCAATTCCTTGAATAATTGGGCTGAATTATAATTTTCAATGATAGAGTGGAATGTAACAACTCTAAAAATTTTAAAAAGGAAATTTAAAAGACTAAAATGTATTTTCTGAATAATTCAGGATTATGTTCAATGAAGAAACCTATAAACTTGAATTGAATTTCTCAAATTTTGTTTGTCCAAAATAAAAAGGGAATTAAAATAAAAATATTGCCTTTTTTTTTTGCCTCAAATGATATTTTTCCCTATTTTTTCAATTATTTCCCTATTTTTATAAAATATTAAAAATGAGAAAAATATGAAAAAAGAAATTGTTCAAAAATGGTTCTTTAGACTTGGCCAAGATTTTCAAAGTGGATTTTGCAATTTTGTGAATTTTACGAATTTTTTTTATGAATTTTCTAAAAATAAAATGACTAGAAATTAGGTGTTTAACTGAAATGAGCTGAATTCAGCTTGATATGTTTCATATATGGTTGTAATCAAAATGAATCGAGTCGATAAATTTCGCGAACTCGATCGAGTTTGAGTCGACAAGATTGAGACCAACTTGATAAAGTCTTGTTCTGGTCAAGCTCATTTCGGCTCAACTCCACGGTCAAGGACTAGTTTCCCCCTATATGTTAATGAACTGGAGTAGTTAAAGCACAAATATCTTGGGAAGTACACAATGCATTGGTTTCTAAACATTTGTGTTTCAGAACTCTATTCAGAATGGATAAATAACTAATTGATTCCGATGCCAAGCCCCTCTGGTCAAGCATAAGCAAGATGGAACTCGACTAATTTGACACCCGAGCTACATGAACTTACCGACTAGCTCGCATTATTTAGACCCTTTATTCCAGTGCAAGCGGAGAAATTATCCAATCTATCTTAAACCTATATTGGCACAAAAGTCAATTCAATTCTAATCTTTTAGTTTTGCTAATTTAGTCCTAAAAATTTTGTGTGGAATTCCAATATGATTCTTTCGGCCAATTTTTGCCATATATTGCTGACGTGTCCGTGTGCCTCATGAGATGGTTAGCAATGACTGGAGCGTCACATCACCGATTTCCAATGAAAATTGACAAAAAAAAACTACATTAAATTTTCCCGCAACGGTCGACTAATTAATAAAATTAAAAATTTTAGTGCTAATTAACACTCATACAGAAAGTTTAGTTGTCTGTGCTGCGCGACTTGGTAACACCACTTTCACATGTCTTGAAATAATTTCTTGGTGGCATCAACTCTCTTTCCGCGGTTTTCCATTTCTTCTAACATTGGCTTCATTCGTTTTCGATGTTTTTAGTTCTGACACTTTCCCAGATAAGTACATCGAAGTGCCATAATTTTTTGTACGGTGCTCATTTGAGTGACATACTTTTTTTCGTTCACTTTAATGTCACATCGGAGGAAAATTATTTACTTGAGTGCCACTTTCGGCGAAAATCGTTCACTTGAGTGTAAGTTTCCGAAAATCCTCACCATGTTACTTTTTGTTATTATTTTATTTTTTAATGACACATGGGTTTTTTTAAAAATAAAATTTTAATATTTTCTAGCGTTTTTTATTTTGATATTTTTATTTTTTAGTTTTTTGTGGCATTTTCCCCTTGGCCGCGAGGGTCACCGCGAGGGTCATTGGTGACCCTTGCCGACCACCACTAAGCAACCTAAGGGCCAGGGGTGGGTTCGCCTGAGCTAGCGAGGCCACGACGGCCATCGTGGCCTCTGCCGCCGCGACGGCCTCGGGCGACAACCATCGCGGCCTCTGCTACCAGTGAGCGAGGCACAAAGGCCCTCGCCAGATCTGGGTGAGGGCCATTGCGGCCTCAATGGCCACTGGCAAGGGGGCCCTCGCCTGGACCTCGACTATCCGCCGAGGCCGCAACAGCAGACTGCCGAGGTCCAGGCGAGGGCCCCGCGACAACCCTCGCCCAAGTCTGGTGTGTGTCTTCACGCTCGCGGGTGGCCCGAGGCCACAACGGGTGTTGCCCGGGATCGTCACGGCCGCGCTGGATTAGAGCGAGCCGCCCCTGGCCCTTGGGCCACCCAATGGGGGCCAGTGCCGGTGACCCTCCCACTTATATTTTGCAGGGAGAGAGAGAGAGAGAGAGAGAGAGAGAGAGAGAGAGAGAGAGAGAGGGGGGATGTCCTCTGTTGCAAAAATTAAGAAAGAAAAGAAGAATAAAAATTTCAAAAATAAAAAAAAAATTATGAAAAATTCCACATGTACCTCAAAATATTTTTAAAAAAATGTTTTCACCGGTGCTACATAAGTTTTCCGGGGGCACGTCAGCTTTTCGGGCAGCCACGTCGCGTGGCACTTAAATGATCGATTTTTAAAAGTTATAGCACTCAAGTGAACGAAAAAAATTATGGCACTCAAGTGAGCGCCGTATAAAAGTTATGGCACTTGTGGTGCACTTACCCCGCTTTCCTGTTATCCGTAGTAGTAAAACTTCAGATGCATTGTGAAGCCGTCTCTAAGCTCAAATAATTAAGCCAGATTGTACGATCGACAAACAGACTAAATGTCGCAAGAGATCATATTAAACTGGGATTTCGCAAACTGAGCGCCTGAAAAGTACATGAAAGAAAGAGAGGCCGGAGAGCATCTACGGCGGAGCGACGAAGACCGTGTTGGAGTCGCGATTAAAAATTTTTATTCTAGAAGATTTGGAAGCAGTCGCCGCTGCGACATAAGTATTGGGATTGTGCTAGATTATGAATGTGAAAAGTTCAGGATAGTATTTTTTAATCGTGAGTTCTCCATAGTTGCATGTTAGTAGAAAGAGTATAATGAAGTTACCATCAGATTGAAAACAACATTCATATGGACAAGATCATTGAATGATATGAATTAGTCACAAAATTGATACATATAGGGAAAAAAACAATGCACGATATTCCAAATCGATCCAATGATAGTACGGGATACATATGATATTATTTGAAGGTGATGATCAAGATAAAAAAATGTAAGATCTTTCCTTTCAATATTCATTGCACATTTATTAGGAATGAGTCTATTTAAAATTTGAAATAAGGAATTGAACGAGGGCCGTTTCAGGTCTTTTGGAATTGGAAACCGAACCAGTCACCCTAGGGACCCAGCTCAGAATTGAATCGGCCCCTATTTTTTTAATTCTTGTAATTGCAATTTGTATAGTAACTAGTAACTTTAAAGAACCAACCCTTTTGCAATAATCTCACATAGTAGGTGAGTCGAGACATGAGAGATATAGAGAGTCCGGGTTGAGGGCCTGATTGGCAATGTTTCTATTCCTCTAATTCTATTCCTCGAACAAAAAGAACCAGAAACATATTTGGTAACGCAAATAATTCTAATTCTAATTCTAATTTTGATTCTACTCCCGAGAACACTTGATCAAAGATAAGAACAAAAAAAAGTTGGTTAAAAAGAACATCTTTTGAGAATAAAAAGGCAATGATGTCCTTTTTCTCAATTTTGTTGAGCGCCGCGAAGCTTTGGGGCCCGTCAACCTGAACTGGTTTTCGTATATTTTTTTATTTAATAAAAATTTGGGAAATCAATTAAAATAAAAAAAATCAGGAAAAATGATTAAAAAATCCAAAAATGGAAAAAATTCATAAAAATTATTTTAAACAATTGAAAAATCGAAAAAAAAATCTCAAAATTAGAAGATTGGTCATTTCAATTGGCAATCCTATTTTTAATGATTTTTGGCTTCCAAATTTCTCTCAATGATGATTTTACCCTAAGGGACAAATTGTTCCAAAAATTTTTGAAACTTTTTCCAAAAAATCTCAAAAAATGCAATGCTCTACTCCAGACAATTGGCTGTGAAGGACACATATATTTTTTTTGGGGGGGGCGGATGTTGTTCGG
>JAGVVM010008734.1:0-24026 GCA_019149425.1 Psidium friedrichsthalianum
TGTTGTGCAACTTCTATATATTAGTGTTGTCCTTTTGCAATTGGTCCCTTCTCTGAGCTTGTCGTAGTTTTCCTTATTCCTTTTCTTTCTTTTTTCCTATTTACAGGTCCCCATAAGAACGCTACGGATTTTTGCTAAGAGCCAGTGCGACGCTCAAACAAAGCCGACCCAGCGGTTTTATTTGTTTTTCACATTGTCATGATATACAGATTTGGGTTAAGTGTTGACCTAAAGTTTCGCTTTATATTTGTCTCTCTTTTGTATTCACGTCGTGCTTCTTTGTTTATTGTTCTTTTCTTTGGTTTTGGGGTGGGTTTTCTTTTCTCGAAGAGGGATTGGCTTTTCTTTAGGGGGGGATGACTGGTTTAAATTGTTTCTGTCAATGGTGGTGTGATGGAGTTTTCAAATGAATACTCATGTTTCCATCAATGTTGGAGGTAGTTGTCTACGTTTATGAAATTTATTCATTGTGGTTCGATATGTTCTGAGAAGTTCTCTTATGTGATGCTGTATTTGAGCTGGTTGGAAGGCTATTACTATGTCGATGATCCTTAAATCTACCAAGAATAAGAAAAAAAATTAACGATTTATGTTTGATGATGTCGCTTGGGGAGGGGGGACACCACTGAGGCTGTGCGGTTGGTGCTTGGTGCTGTAGGTAAAGATTGGCAAATGTCGATGAAAGCGACAGTGAGGAGGATGATAGGTCAGAGGAGCGCGATGACGAGCCACAAGGAAAAAGGTTTGGCCACATATAGCATTTCTTTCTCCCTTGTGTGTTGCTTGGATGTCCCCTTTTATCATATTGTCATGCCATCTGTTTCTTCCTTCTTTTTTCACCCAAACTCCTGTGCACAAATCAATATGGAAAAGTTAGTGAAAGAAAGCAGCAGTGACGAAGAACCCACTGTGACAGCCCAGATGTGAGCCCAGAAGACATTAAAGAAGGTAAATTTATGGACCTGCATGTTAATGGATCATTGATTCATTGTGGGTCAGTGGATTCTGTGAAAGTATAATTTTAAATGCCACTTTTTCTACTTGGTTCCCCATTTTCAGTTTGCTGATGAACGCATAATAGAAAGTTGGAAAGATTGTGTTTGAGAACAGTATATTTGGTCTCTGCTCCTTAGTTTTTCATCATGTGATGCGTGGACTCTGAGGCCACCTGGGGGAATGATTACTCGCTTGCTTTTATTGGATATTTCAACCTTCTTTTTTGTTTTGTTTTTTTTTTTGGTTTGGGGGTGGGGGGTGGGGGGGAGGGGGGGGGGTGGGGGCGTGGGGGGGGGGGGGGGGGCGGAGGGAGGAAAGAAGAGAGAGCTTATCATCTTTTCCCGAAGAGCAAATTGGTTTTTGTGCTGGTGTGGTGGCTATGAAGCTTCCCATCGTGAGAGAGATAATTCTTGTTCTACTTTTTGGGGGGGGGAAATTAGTATCATTTAAATTTTCTCACTTCAATGTAAATTGGAATCTTCTAATGAGGTTGTTTTGTGCTTGCAAATATATTTTTACAGGATGCTGATGCAGATATGTAGCTTCTTCTCCGTCAGCAAAGAAGTTCCATTTTCAGAGAAAAAAGCTGTATTACTCCTTATGGCGTTGCTTGTCCTGTCCTGAGCTCCTATTTGTCGACTTCCTGTCATCAGCTTTTTAATAATATATACTCATGTTAATTCTCGCTGCAGCCTAAAACACCCATTACACCTCAAAGTATGGGCTCAAAGACCGTCTTCGTTGGTAACCTGCCATACTCGATTGAAAAAGCTGATGTGTAAGTGTTGCTTCCTTGACTATGAAGCTTGGTCAGGTATTATCAACTGACAAATTTCATTTTGCAGAGAGAATTTCTTCCAAGCTGCTGGTGAAATTCAGGATGTACGGTTGGCTGTTGATGCTGATGGCAGGTTTAAGGGGTTTTGTCATGTTGAGTTTACCACCGCTGAAGCAGCGCAAAAGGTGATCTGTCGTTTTGATAGTCCTAATAAATAAAATCAGCCAGCTTGCAGCTTGAGTGAAATATTAGTTGAATCTGGTGGTGCTTTACTCCTATATCATGTTCTTAGGTGTTGAAGCTTTTCCTGTAATCGTTGTAGCTGCTCACAGATGGCGAAATGGATGATGAATTTCATTGGCATACCTGTGTGTCTAGGTGTTTTGGTAGTTTGGGTTCTATAGATTCAAATAATTGACTTCCATTGCAGGCTATTGAATACAGTGGTGAGTTACTTGGTGATCGTGAGTTGAGAATAAGTTTGGCACAGGAAAGGGGAGCTTATACTCCACATAGCGGGTAAGTTTCTAATTTAACTTCTAATGAATATTCTGTAGCAGTAAGCCACTAGGTCTTATGATAATTTAATTTTCAGCAAAGGCAACTTCTCATCGCAAAAGGGAGGAAGGGGTGAGGCCCAAACTGTTTTTGTGAAGGGTCTTGACAAGTCCCTTGGAGAGGACCAGGTACTAACGGTGTTCTCCCTTCTGATGAATGGGATGATTGTCTGATTGTTTGATTCTGGGTTCTAAAAATGTTATCCCTTCTGAATGTCAGTTAAGAAGCAGCTTGACTGAGCATTTTGGGACCTGTGGCGACATTTCAAGAATCTCAATTCCTAGGGATTATGATTCTGGCGAACCCAAAGGGTATGTATCCTTAAATTGATTACAAAGAGGAAAATGTTCTTAGGGTGCATTTGTTTTGAGAAAAATAAATGAGTTAAAAAACATTTCCAAAAATTGATGGGATTTGTTTTTGGTCAGAAAAATATTGCCTGTAATGCTTGTAAAATGAATGAATAAATGAAAAGTATTTTCATCATACAGAATATTTAGACATAAATTATTGTCCATGAAATTTTTCATTAACTAATAATTTAAAGCGATATATAGGCAACCATTTTCAGAAAAATATTTTTCAAATTGTTCATTTTTCACGAAACAAATGGAGCCTTAGTTTATAGACTTGCTTATTTCTTGTTTGATAAAAAATTCAAAAACCCAATGGTTAGACTTTAATGTTCAAATATTGATTCTTATGTGATCTTTTGCAGGTTTGCTTACATTGACTTTACAGATAGCAACAGTTTCAACAAGGCGTTAGAGCTTGATGGGACTGAACTAGGTGGATATCCACTCTCGGTGGATGAGGCAAGACCGAGAGGCGACAGTGGTGGCAGCTTTGATGGTGGCAGAGGAGGCGGAAGGAGTAGTGGTGGAAGAGGTGGAGGACGCTTTTCTGGTAGACGTGGTGGCCGTTTTGATGGTGGCGGCAGAGGTGGCCGTTTTGGTGGTGGTGGCAGAGGAGGTGGCCGTTTGATGGTGGCAGAGGAGGTGGCCGCTTTGGTGGCAGAGGCCGTGGGACACCTAATAGGCAAAGCCTGGCAGCATCTGGCACAGGTATATCATTGTGATTATTTGGTAGAACTATCAGTTTTTACCAGTCAAAAAATGTAGTTCACTCACTTAAAATGGTCCAACCGAAGAATATTGACGTTACATTTGTGTTCTGTTGTCTATTTCGTAATAAGCTTTTGTTTGTTCCTTTCTGTCTAATAAAGGTTTTCCGACGACCTTGCAGGGAAGAAAACGACCTTCAATGATGACGAGTGAAGGCATTAGGAAACTCCCTGTGGCTACTGGACAGGTTTCTAATGATGCTATATTTATGAATGAAGCAGCAGGACACAGATACCTGAAGATTTTGTATTGTGGAGACCAGCGAGTCCATTTTATTTGCAATTTTGAAGTATATTTTTTGAAAAATTATTTGTGAGTGAAAGTGAGTTTTGTTTTATCTTTAGCCTGGTACATGGTGCTCGAATAAAGTGCATGCATGGTCCGCGTCCAGTGATTAGGTCATTATGGCACTGGTTAAAAGCTCTTAAATTGTGATAATTATGAGATGATCCCTCCAATGAAGTCGCACTTTCTAACAGGTTCGATCTGTTGATTAGACGACCTCTGAAATTTTCCATGAGCACAAAGTTAATTTTTTGTTCCGATGGACTTTCGGAGCATAGCTGTCTGTGGAAGTGCTCTCCGTGATCAAGTCGTGGAAACAAAAGGGGACCCGGATGATGACGACGGAGCGTATCGGATTGTAGCAAGTTGACATGCTTAATTTCTGGGTCATTCCCGGTCGACTGTCGGTCTTTGCTTGTGTTATGGCGGTTAAGAGTGTCGAGTTTTGCTTAGTGGTGGGTGGTGTTGCCACCATCTTAAACTTAAACCTTTTCTCGTGGGGAATCTAGCTAGACAACATTTTATATGGCAAAATAACCTTTTTCTCAATAGTTCACGGAAGTTGCCCGCACCTTGGAACACAGAGCCATCTTGAAGACTTCTGTCATTTGCGCAAGTTTGATTCGCGGTTTTGAATGATTCATGACAGCTAATATGACTCGAAATTTCGTTCCTAAGCAAATCCTTGTTTGTCATCCCCGCATTTTCTATAATGTAAAGGGACTTATTTCCAATTCAACCATCTTGAGTTCGACTCGCATTTCACCTAAAAAATAAAAATAAAAATAAAAATAAAAAGGCTTTGGGCTCATATTGGTTTAAATTGAATGATGCAATGGTGAAGACCTAGCATATCATTTCATCACGAAGGCATCTAGAAAGTGAGCTCGGCGTGTGCTTGAAAGCACAAACGAACATTCTTGAACCCCACCTTGATAGGGGCTTTTTAGGAAAAGGGTGCTAAAAAAATTGAATTTACCGATTTGGGTCTTAGTGGAAAGAAAATACGAAATGGTGATGTACTGTCGGACGGAATGCAATTCGGCTGACAGCCTGCCGAACTAGTAGTTCGGCAGGGGTGGTGCTGAACTGCATTCCGCTCTGCTGGGGTGCTGCTGAACTGAGGCTGCGTGAAATGTTTTGTGCCCAAAAAAAATTTCACGCACGCCCCCACCCCACACAAAACATTTCACGCAGGCCCCCCACCCACGCACAAAAAATAAGCTCACGCAGAGGGCCCCCCACACAAAATATTCACGCGCAAAAAGCTTTTTGTGTTTGGTTGGGTTTTTTTTTTTGGGGGGGTTGCTGCGTGAAATTTTGTGTGTGTGGAGGGCCTCTGAGCTTTGTGTGTGGGGGTTGGTTGAAATTTTTTTTTTGGAGGGGTTCTTCAGTTCGCCAGTGCCCCAGTCGAACTGCCTTCCTAGTTCGGCAGTGCAATTGCCGAACTGCATTCCGTTCGGCTGCCCGACGGACCCCTATTTCTTATTTTTTTCCCATCAAGACCTAAATCGGTAAATTCAATTTCTTTTAGCACCCTTTTCGTAAAAAGCCCCCTTGATGGCTCCAATTTGAGAGTCGCTGATAAGCGATAAAAGAGCCACCCCTCTAAGAAAAAACTGTAGCAGGTGAGAAAGAAAATTCATATCGCCGTATTTTTTAATTCCACAGTTTCTTTGGTGGGCAAATAAAAATTCTTTCAAACCCTGAGTTCAAAACTATGTTCGACCTCCATCTCAAGATATATCAAGGCATCAATGCTGATTTTGTCAAATATTTTGTGGACTAGACGACATTATTTATGTGCTGTAACAAAATTTAGTTATACCATAACACCAATGTACCCTACATAAAAATTTTAGATAAGGGTCTAACTTGTTTTTATCTTCCAAATAAAAAATTAAAATGAATCTTATTTTAAATATGGATTTGAAGTGCCCTCATTAATTCAAAAAAGTGCTTGACCAAAAGTATTTTTGTCATTTATATTTTTGATTTATTTTTTTCCCTCGCCAATGGCTGGTTTCATGTGATGGTCGGCCACCCATGATGGCTAGGTGGCGTCACCTCACTTGATCTGGTGAGGTCAACCCTCACCTATCGCCGTATGGGTCGCCTCACCTCGATTTGAGGAGAGCTGCCCTCGTTGGTCTTGCCTATTATTGGCGAGGCCACCCAACCATCGCCTAAGGCTGGTCACCGGTGAAAAAAGGAAAAAAAAAAAGAAAAAGAATTAAAAAAATAAATGACAAGCATATTTTTTATCAGGTCTTTTTGGAAATAATTAGGGCAATTCAGATTTTTATTTGAAATAAAATCTACACTTATGCCTCACGCCTTCTATGAAATATTCCCTGCCATTTTTGGAGGCGAAATGCCAACGAAACAGCCAGAGGAGAGTGAAGCCATTTTATATTTGTCGAAGGCCTTCGTCTCCTTCGTTCGATCAGCGATCCCTCAGCGTCAAGAGCCTAAGTCATGATCCTCGTCGATGGCGTTCCGGTCCTTCCCGAATCCGATTCGTCTTCGCCGTCTCAGGTACTTCTCTTCAGTAATCCCCCTCCGTGTTGGCTGCTTCCGATCGCCGTCGTCGAATGAGGCCCCAACTTTGTCCAAAAGCTAGTGAAGTCAATGGTACCTCTCATGTGCTTCAATATGGTAGCGACAGAGGGCGATTCTTCTCTGATTTCGCGGGTTCGGTCAACAATTGGAGTAGATAAATGATTAGAAATCATGATATGAAGATAGCAGTGACTGGAGGAGTCGTTCGCTCTTTTTATGCTTGTGAAGCTTTTGACCTCGGCTTGGCATATGCGATCACGACGTGTTTAGGAGCTGTCTCGGTCCTCCTTCGAGAATCTAGCAGTAATGTGATTGACAGAGAAGAATGTGAAAAAAGAAAAAGTCGAGTGTTTTAAGCACTGCCGTGTTCGGGCACCTCTCGTTCTTGATCTCCGAAATGGTAGTTGGTCGTTAGCAAACATAAGATGAGAAACTCATGAATCTTCTTTTGTGTTTGGCTGCGAAACCAATCGCTAAGGTGATTCGCTGCGAATTTTAAGTAAACAAGGATAACTTACGACCTATGGCTTTGATGGAGTCCTTTGATCTGATGTATTTTTAGAAGACATGCATTGGAAGATCGGCTTGGCAAAAGTTGTTTGAACCTAAGGTGTGCAATATAGTTATCAGTGTGGTCCATTTAACGCGGCCCATGATTTGAGCACACGCCTTGAGTCCAAATCTTCTGCTTTATTTGTTGTTCTTCCACTATACTTCTTCCAGATAATTAACATCTTGAGATGGAAAAAGAATCCATCCATCAGTGTGCCGTCCCCATAAGATTAGCAATGGTCTGCGCGATAATCTAGCAAGCAGACACTTGATTGAAAAGCAGCCCAAACTAGTGAAAACTTCATTCCCTAACAGAAGACTGAGTAAGTAAATGAAGTTCCCAGCTTGAATTGACAGAACCATACCATTTGTTTGAACTTGAAATCACACAATATGGCCATCCCACTTGTGCTTTTCACTACTATCAGCATGTAACCGATTGTATTGAATTGCTGTGGGTATCGAGAATTAGGCAAAGAAACTTGCTGGTGAAAAATCTTCATGTCATCTCTTTTGCACCTAAAGCTTGTTTCATCCGCTGCATATCTATCTCTCTTGTGACGGCGTGTTCTTTCTTACTTGTCAACAGATTGTGGAAATCTTAGATGCTTTAATGGACCATCCATCTTTATTATCAGCCTCTCATTTATTCAAAAGTACCCCAGAGAGGAGGTTTTCCATTTCAGAGGAGTCTGGTTTGGGGAGCAGTACACAGCCTAAATGTGTTTATGTATTCCAAAGAGAATATGCAACTGTTGACCCTGCTTTTGTGGATGTATGGTTGTTCCCCTTTCATCATTCAGACTAATTGGAATGTTTGCTTATTTTTGGAGTACTTGTTTATACTCGTGAAACTACTAATGACCGTTTTCCATTCTGCATGACAGGTTGCTGGGACTGATGAAGCAACTACATGTGTGGGGCTTGTCATTCGGAATCGGTCAAATGGAAAGTAAGAAGCAAGTGCGACAGAATTAAGAGAGACTTAGAAACAACAAACCTGTTGAATTTGACATAAATCCTTAAATCTGCATGCTCAGTTTGTTCCCCATTGAATCTCAGGATTTCTATTGCCCATTTGGATTCTCCAGCTATTGTGGAAAGGGGTCTTGCTCAGATGTTATCACAAACTTTTGATCCCAACTTGCAGGATGAGATGGATGTACTGGTTTTGTATTTTTTATCAAAAAAAGCAAAGCTGTGAGGTTTAATGTTTGATTATTTTCACGTTCTTATGCAAAGTCTTGTTAAATGCTGAAATGCAGGTTCATCTTATTGGTGCTTTTGAGGATGCTTCTCTTAAAGTCTGATCTGAGATTCCCTTCTTAGTGATTATCAGCTGATGTACTATCCACTCAAAAGCAAATAAATGAGATGATGTATTAATTGTTGGGCTTCGTATGCAGAGAATCAACTGTAGTGATGCAGAAATCCATGGAAAAATGGATGGTTATTCCTTACCACTGTGTATCAAATTGATCAAAACATTGTGGAGGAGACGAGAAAAATTTCATATCCAGACATTCTTTGTGCTTGGCCACAATACCAGACGGGATGCTAATGGACATGCTTACCCTATTATTACTGGGTTCCTGGTCAGTGTCTGTTTCAGATGTGCTTTGTTGCATTGGTACCTTGTTTGAAATGATATTTAACATAGTGATGGAAATATAAAAGTAATGGAAATGTGGACAATTTTCTGTTACTATGGGAGTAAATTAAAGTGATAGAATCTTCTCTCATGATAAATAGCAGTAGTCTAGTCTGCATTACTGCCTGAGAGACGTGCTACATCTATTGACAAGATGGCCTATTTTGAGTCCAAGACTAGCTTCTCATTACAGAACCTATGTAATGTATTCCAAGCAAACTTGTAATAAAGGAAGCTATTCTGTTAATTTCTTGGCTATCTCTTGAAGGTCATGATGTAGCGCATTTTTCTGAACTTCAGCAATTAAAGTTTCTTAAATTGTGAATTTTCTGTGTTCCAATAGTTTACTAACATGGTATTGTTATGGGCTGCACATCGAATGTTTTATTATTTGCATTTCGTCTGCCAACAATTTGATGTAAACTCTGGTTCATTGAGCGTTCATCAGGTAGAGACATCCAATGGGTCTGTATTTCCAGCCTGTTTTGATAGAACTTCCAGATGTCCTGATGAAGTTGTCCGGCGAATTCGTATAACTGCATGCAGTGATGACCCCACTTGGACAGGCGAGTTGCTGGAAACCTATCATACTCAAGATGATAAATTTATAATTGCACCTTGCTATTGGTAAGATCATTGCTGTCAAATTTTTGTCATTGTGCATTGCCAATGTACATAATACGCAGACATTGTCCCTTTTGCTTCTCAAATTATTCAACTTTCAGTTACGCTTTCTGTATGTTGCTGACATGATGTAGGTCTTACCGTCAGTTGCACATTGCTTTGACACTGCAGCACCTTTCTGACTCCCAATTACTTAGCACGTGTTCGACTTCACCTTACGCTGAGGACCAGATTTTGTTGATAATTTACGGAGGTAAGTTCAAAATAAAGAGTTTGAGTTTTATCTCAGCAGTAGTTGCTGAACTCTACTCTTTTTTCTGAGTTAGTCAGTATGCTTTTCATGCCTAAGTACAACTTTAACCAGACTTAGAAGGGTATTCTGCTGCTTTTTCCTTTAGCAAAGGAGTCACTCCCACTGTCCGGGAAAATATTCAAAGTAATGATATTTTGGTAGTTGCTGCCACGTTGGAGGGATATAACTCCTTGATATCCCTGTGGTTTACACTATGGTGAATTCTCGGTGGCGTAAAGGGGTGACTGTTGTAGGGTGATTGCTTGCTGTTGTTCTCAATGTGCGGCATATACAAAACCTGATTGCTTATGTCATTTGATATTTGATCAGGAAGTTCGATTACATAATCAAACACCCAGACTGGAGCAAGACTTTTCCGAAGAGGCAACCGCGCGTGTTCGAGAGGAATGGTCAAGGAGGTTGGATAAGATGCAGTGATTGACATGAAGTTCCCTGACAATCGTGAACGAGAGACTCCGCCTATTTAGGGAACTGATAACTTTCTTGAGTTCCCCTTGGAGTACGGACTTGAAAATGTTAGCCCTAGGAACTTTCACTTGGGCAGAGCATAGCTCTCTCCCAATTGTGTCCACTTCTCAGCGAACAGCGTCCTAGTGGGTTGGGCCATGAGGATGATGCTTCTTACATTGAGCTAAGTTGCTAGCACTCTGATCAGCTGTTTGAGAAACATGTGTGGTTAGATTGTTCGTGGAGTCCTATTTGATCCCGGAGGTAATCTGACTGTTAGCAATTAGCATTGTCTGGCGTCATGGTTCTCCCTATGTTAGGATGCTTTTCCGCTTTTCTATATTTCTTCTTAAAATAAGGTTGTATTGTAATAACCACGTGAGATGCAATATAAGGTAATGCGGCAGCATTCAAGAATCACATATGCATGTTCCGTATATTTTTCAATGGAACGACCAATTTGAACAAAATTCTTTTTATAATTTGCGGATTCAACTGGGCAAATCACAAGGTGACGGATCTATTTGAAACTTTTCAAAAATCCAGGGACTAAATAAAATATCTTCTCTTTCTGACTGCGGTCTTCCTCTCTGTTTCTCACTCTCTTTTCCCCTCCCTCTCTCGCCGAGCCTTAACCTTGCTGCCGTCGTCGGACCTTTTTCGGTCTCTACTTCCACTCATGCCTGCGCCACCCAGCCCGCAGCAGCCCAGCTCCCCCTCTTTCGTTTCTTTTTCAGCTTGCCGATTCCGAGTCGCCGCCATTCTCTGCCGTGTCCACGACTAGCTCGCCGACTCTCTATCGAAAACAAGGTGAGCACGTGAGAGACATGGTCGCTTTTGATTATGCACTCAAATTCAGTAATTGATTTTACATTAGGTTGGAAATCACAGAAGCCTGGACTTTTCCATCAAATTTTGATAGTTGCGAGAGCGCATGGAACCTATGTAAAACTGGTCATTGCTCAGAGAAACGCGTTGGCATGATCTTTTTGAAGTTGCTTCTCTATCGACCACGAGAGAGGAGCGTCCTTCGGGAATAGCTTGGAATCATAAAGGACTATAGATACTTGATCAGACATCTGAAAAATCATAACCAACTTTTTGATGTTGTGTTATGGAAACTGCATCAATGTCCTCTTAGTTGACGAGCTTCAAGGTCGGGACATCGTGTCATAGCAAAAAATTGACGGGGTTTGTCTCATATATTAATGAAGTTCTGCTCACAGGAACCTCATCTTTATTTTCAGAGCAGTTAATGATCTGTGATTGCTCAGTCTTCCTCAAGACCATACTGACATTGGTTAGATTAAGCGCCCTTTGAACCTAGCCTGTGCAGTTCAAAAAATGTACAAATTGTTGCTAGTTTATGAAAGAGATAAGGTCAACAAAAAGGATTTCGATGAACCATCTGTTTATTATGTTCCTTAGAGGCATAGTAAAGCGCTGTAATAAGTTCATCCTTAAACATGCTGGAATATTGATTAGTGAAAACACAGAATTGCCAAAGAACTACATAGTTTGAACCCTTCATTTAGAATTGGTCAAGAGTCACCAACCTGGATTGATTTCTTTTAAGGAAAATGTACAGGCATCCGACTATACATGAGATTGCATAAAATAAGAGGCATTCACGGCAATGTTGAGGTGGGATAGATTCATTGGCATCAAGTTGATTATGATGTGCTCGGTTTTGACTCTTTTCTTCTTGTGGTGATGCTGATACCTTCTGTGGACTCTTTTCATGATATTTGAATCAATTGCTGCGACATTTTCATATTCATGGATACTGACGGACTTGTTTGGATGGATAAAACGATTTTGTCCTTGGCAACAATTATAACTGCTGCAGCTCCTGATATTGACAGCTGTTGCGTGTTTCCCAGTTTTGTATGCGATCTTTACCTTAGAACTAGTGGTTATGGTTTGAGTATTTGGAAGCAGGCGAAGCTTGTTTTCTTTGACCATCATATGTGTTGCTTCTTGTGTTCCAGTATTAATACAATAATCAGAGTTTTCTTCTTCTTATGCAGGATGAATGGGTTATCTCCTGGAGAAAGCTATTCATCCGATGGCCACAGTTTTCTTGACCTTCGCTCTGATGGCCGTAAACAACTAACTTACCGACCCATATATGTCGAAACCGGCATTTTTCCACAGGTACTTTATAATTGCTGGAAGTACGTAAAAATGCCATGCTTGATAGTTTGTGGTGAGATTGACTAATGCAAATTTTGTTTTGCACATGTGACAGGCCAATGGCTCGGCCAGAGTTAGAATGGGTGGAACTGATGTCATTGCCAGTGTGAAGGTAGTTTAAAGCATGATTTGGGTGTTGCGGAGTTTTCTTTCTGTTTCTACTCAATCTGCAGATGGATCCTGGTGTTTGTGGTTAATAGTGTGATTCTCATTATTCCTCCTAATGTTTTCCAGTGCAGGCCGAAATTGGAAGACCAAGTCCACTGCAACCCAACAAAGAGAAGGTTTCCATATATGTTGATTGCAGCCCAACTGCCACTCCAATATTTGAGGTCCTATACTTTTAATTCTGCTGCTTCCCTACATATCTATTCTAGTGATTTTTGTTTGCATGGATCTGCTAGTTCTAATTTTTCTCCCCTTCATTTCTTTTGAATGTCCCTGACTTGGAATTAACAGAATTTGTGGATTGTTACTGTTTGAGATTGAAAGGGTTGGTTTGAAGCCAAATACTGACATTTTGAAACTTTGTTCGTATAAGCTGAACCATGTTTGCTACAGTATGCTTCCGGTTCACAATTAGAGGATAGATAGGTATGTCAGCTTTAAATAACTGATAGCTGGCTGATTGCTGCCCTCAAACTGAACCTTGACTCGGTTAGTATGGGGTTGTTTCATTCTCAGCATCTGGTCTCTGATTTAGCTTCTTATGTTTTAAATTTTCTCCCCTTGAGCAAGATAAATAGAAAACTAAAATAGTGACATTCTAAATCTTTGTTTGTATAAATTGCGCTATGTCTGCTACAGTATGCTTCCACTACACAGCTAGGGAATAGACACTCAATCACTTTTAAATTGACTGATACCTGATTGCCTTCAAACTGAAGTTTGACTCCGTTATTAACTTATTATAGAGTGGCTCAATGTTCTAGACTGCATCTGGTCTCTGATTCACTTTCTGGATATTCTCAATTTCCCCCCTTTGAGCAAAATCAACAGAACCTAAATCTTTCATCTATATACATTCAGTTGCAAATTGGATGTTTCTCTGTCACTATCCTTTGCCATGTTTTTTTTTTGAGCTTCTGTTAGTTTCATCAATTTAACGCCGTGGTGCAATGTTATGCAGGGTACAGGGGCTGAGGAGCTGTCGACAGAACTGCCAGTTTGCTCTCCAGCGATGTCTTTTGGGTGGGGAAAAGTGGAGCAGGTTTGGAATTTTCCGTACGTAGTTTAAGGGCTGCATGACAACATTTCTATCTCTGTTTCTATTCCAAACCTATTTCTTCTTTTTAGGTTTGGAACAGAAACTCGTTTGGCAACGTAAATCTGTTTTTCTATTTCTGAACAAAAATCTGTTCCAGAAACAGATTTTGGCCCAAAACCAGAACAAAAAATTTTTGTTTCTGCAGAAATAGAAAAATCTATTTCTGTTCCAGAAATTATTTCTGAAACAGAATGGTTGTCATGCGCACCCATGCTAGATATCGTCTATGCATTATCCCTCTGCATTTTCTTTGTGGAAAACATAGTCTTCTTTTTTTTCTTTGGCCACAGGTTATCAAATACGTATTAGTGCCTCATTTAAATCAGAAGGTGTGATTGTCTATTTCACAGGTGCTGGAATTGATTTGTCATCTCTGATAGTTGTGGAAGGAAAAGCTGTTGGGATCTGCATATCGATGGTCTTGTCGTCAGTTCAGATGGGAATCTCCTAGATGCTCTTAGTGCTGCCATCAAGGTATACCTTTCTGAGAATACTGTTATGTCAAACATATTCTAAAATGGTTTTGTGCTCGATATATTCGGTACCTTCAACGTCATATTTAATTGTGTCCTGATCACAAGATCCTTTGTTAGTATCCTCTTTTACTTTTTCTGACAGCCCTTCCATTGTTCCTGTAAAATTTGTGGACCACTGCCAACTATTCTAAAGCTTAAGCATTGGATGAAGGTATGGTTTAATATTTAATTATTCTAACACTCCCCCTCACGCTTAGTCTGGTCTTTTTGCCTAGTACTAAGTGTGGAAATATATCATTGGAGAGACAAATAGGGGGCCTAAAAGGATTTGAACTTAGGACCTCTTGCTCTGATACCATGTGAGATTTTGTGGGACCACTGTCAACTATTCCAAAAGCTTAAGCTGTTGGATGAATGTGTGGTTTAATATTTAATTATTCTAATAGTTCCTTCTAAAATGGAGGCTGCTCTGAGCAACACAGGCATCCTCAGAGTTCATGTCGCAGCGGAAGCATCCGGTGAGGATCAACCAGAACTTGACATCAGTGACAAAGAAT
The DNA here is from genome assembly GCA_019149425.1 of Psidium friedrichsthalianum. NCBI lineage: Eukaryota > Viridiplantae > Streptophyta > Magnoliopsida > Myrtales > Myrtaceae > Psidium > Psidium friedrichsthalianum. The sequence goes on from JAGVVM010008734.1 coordinate 14,387, forward strand.
TCTTGCAATTCGACACATCTGGAGTTCCTGTTATTGTTACGTTTAACAAAGGTATAAAAATTTTCGGTCCCCACTTCCAGAATTGTTTAATGTCACCATCGAATTCTCATCTTCTTCCTTGTCCAGGTGGGCAGGCATTATATTGTAGATGCGACTTCGGAGGAAGAATCAGAGATGAGATCTGCTGTTTCTGTTTACGTTTCCATCAACAGGAAAGGGTTAATATGTGGTCTTACAAGCGGGAAGGCGCAGGTTTGGATCCAAGTGTCATACTCGATGTAATATCTGTGGCTAAGCATGTAAGTGATCGGTTAGATTCTGAGATATCTGCCACCGAAGTTGTTGAAGAAGAATGACACTCGTCTCAGTGTTTACCTTCTTCGGTAATTTAGTCAACGGCTAATCGATCGGTTAGATTCCGAGATATCAGCGCTATGCTGCACATTCTTCTTTTGCGGATTTACTCCACAGTTGCCTGTAGATAAGTCAGTGCCTCATGTGGCTGGGAAATGTCTTCAAATTGTTGTCCTCACGGGCTACTCAGATTGAAGAGGCTCATGGTGATTCTATCAGTGTTGGGGCAGAATGAGGCAGTATACAGTCACAGGATTCAAAATTTCTGTCGTTTGTGTGAAAGCTGGCTTTGCTTTATTCTCCCATTGCTTATCAGTAAGTTATTGTTGCCCTTCAGTTCATAAAGTTGATGCTCCGTGCACCCTCTTTCTTGGTTTAAATTTTGAGTTGCCAACAAAACTGATCGGCCTATAAATAAAAACACTAAATTGCCAGATCGAAAATGACACAAATTTCTTCGAGCACTGGCTTAAGGAAATCTCCCACTTTTCCCCCGTTCAGATCGCTTAAGCTTGGAGAGCTGTGGAATTAAAACACGATGGGACCTGCAGAAGGGATGAGGTCTCAGTGGAGCAGTGAACGCAACACGAAGAGAGTATTTGCCTACTAAGGCTGCGTATGTGGTAACGATCTGATCCCAAAAAACTGATTCTGATTAAAATGATTTTCTGCTTCTGTCCTGGATGAGTTTTTTGGAGAACCAGGACAAACGCGTTTGATAACGGGTACACAAAATAATTTTGAAAAAATGTTTTCTTTCTAATTTTTAGGCCTTGAATTTAGGAAACATGAGGTCAAACTAGCAGAATTAGCTTTTTTGCTATTTTTAGCGACAATTTTCTAAATTTGTTTGGATTTTTTAAAAAAAATTTCAATTTTTTTCAAAATTTTTTATTTTTTTTATTAGTTGAGAGAAAAGTGACGAAAAATTGAAAGGAAAAAAGTGAATAGATGTGAGAATCACTTAGTTTTGTGATTGTCAAAACTGAATTCTTTTTTCAGAACCAACGTTGTTTTTTAGTTCTGGATTTACTCTAAAATGATTCTGATTCTCAAAAACTGATTTGGGACAGACACTCAGAATCAGAATTATTGGGTACCAAAAATGATTCTCATTCTTTATTGTTTTTTCCTCCTAGGGAACGAATATAGAGAATGAGAATGGTTACCTACGCTAGCCTAAGTGTTCCATGGCGAAGGGGCTTTAAGTGTCTCGGCGCCCTCAAAAAATGAAAAAGAAACTCATCATTTGTTTGTAAACTGTGTAAGACCTGATTTCGCCCGCTGTCAACAAAGAATCAAAGAAGGGACTAGTACGTACACTAACATTCAAGAAACCACATCAAACAGAATCTTCACATTTCATGTCTGCTGTCTACCAAGTTTCCATCACTCAGTCATAAAGATTGTACTATAAACTATGGAGTAGGAGGTCAAGCTGCAAAACTCACTGCACAGTATTCATTGCCAACTGATCTTCCCACAATGGACGGAAGCATGGCATAACCTCGGACTAACTACAATTTGGACGGAGGAAGGCCTGGACATATTGACCATTTCCGGAGGATTGGACCGCCCACGAGATCGAATGCACTTGACAAAAGTAAAACATCACGATTTAGGAAAGGATCATTATTTTGGGATGGCGGGCAATCCTCTGATCATTCTTTTCCAGCTGAAATGCAGCATCGAGGGGTTCATAGGAGCTATCAAGCCGGTGAAACCGACTCTTATTCGCTTTCACGCACTTAGCAACGAATTTTTCCTCAAACGCCGTTGCCCCGTTGGCACACGCTTCTTCCCTCCTCTGCTCTCCCTCCCTATTATCCCCGTGAACAAAAACCATTTAGAAAGAGTAGTTTGAATTTTTTTCCCAGATCACCTTCTTTCCCCCCCTCAAGCGACATAGAAAGAAAGAAAAATGATAGAAGCTTTCTCTTTTTCTTTTTCCCCCCACCCATTCCCCCCCCGCCACCAAGAAACTCAGTGCTTTGTTCTCAGCCACCTCTAATTGCCCCCCGAAACCTGTAACTTTCAACGTGATGGGAGTGATACCTTAAAGGGCCATAATTACGTTTTTCTTTGTGACAGTTTGTGTTAACCCTTCCCCAGTGCCAACATACTCCCATACCTCCCCCTTTTCATGATTTTGCGAATCCGTAATGTGAGCAAACAAAACCGAGGTTTTCTTTGCGACCTGTTAACGTCTATCCGTCATTAGTAGTTATAAGTAGTAGAATTGTTAATTTTGACCCACTAATCAAGCTCCCCAATCAACACACACCCCTCGATAAACCACCAGAACACCATGTTTGATTCAATTTGATCTTCCTGTTGCGTTCGTAAACCGCCGGACCTTGGTCCTACTATTGGTCTTGCGCGATAACCCATCTGTCAAATTGTTTTGAGAGCTCATAGGTACAGTTTTAACCCAGGGAAAGGGAAGGTACGTCCTCGTATCGACGATAGAACATGTTAAAGGCGACGGGAGTTATTAAAAACTGGTGGTAGATTACTTGGGACTGGACCGTGGGGAAAGCAACGTTTGCGAATAGGCCGCCCTGGTTTAGCCATGATTAAGCGTCCTGCGGTACTGTGCTTTCGATTTATGAGGTGGCCAAGGAAGAGACGGGATTTTTTTGATAAGTGTCACTTAACATTCAAGGAAGACGGCTGGGGCTTATGAAATGTGCTCTTCAAGAAATGGTGTTGAGAGAATCAAATAAAATGAGTAGTGGGTCGTGCGTGCGTAGTGGAGCTTAGTGCAGCGATGGTTGTACATGCGCTGTCGGCCATGACGTATAGGATCTGCACAGGAAAGTAGTAAACAAATACTCATATAATTCGTAATCTTAACGATAATTAAAAACAAGGGGCATTGCTACCTGGGCTGTCTGGGAGAATAAACACAACACCCGCGTTCAGAAAAAGGGTGGCATACACACCACTGCACATCTTAACGCTGAAGGGTCAATGGGATCCTAGCACTCGGAGACTTGTGTTTCTCTTTATCAGCGTTGTCGCTTGCGGTATGGACATAGCCTTTGAGGATTGCGATCATGTGTTTGTGAGTCCAAACCACAGTAGCAAAGATGTGGTCGTAAATTCTGGGATCGAATTAACTTCGGTCAAGTTGATCCCCAAAATCTAGCTTCGTTGCTCTTGCGTGGGGGGGTGTCATTAAAATAATCGGCCGGGGCTCCCATAGTTCTTTAGGTTGCCATTGTCTACACTTTGTTCGGGGGTTTGGTTTACGATAGAGAGTATCTAACTGTATGAGGTTTACGTTGGTCCAGAGGTATGGTTAGCTCAGGACAGCGGAATCTAGCGGTGAGCCAAAGAACCGAGAGAGGGATTATCTTCATGGATTATAAAGGTAGTCCTTGTGAATTGGAGCCAGTATCCTAGAGCCCTGGCCAACAAGTAGTCCTATTGGGGGACGTCCGCTGCCTCAGAAGGCTAGAGAAATCGAACTAGTGTCTAGCTCGCATTTGGCAGACAGCCCGTATACTCGCCATTGGGGGCATCGGCAGCTAGAAGAAAAGGAATGAAGCCATGGATGCAGCGTGACCCAAACAAATATGAGTATTGATGAGGGAGAGGCGGGTAAAGTCATACTAGCATATGGTATCATAAGATATGCATAGACTCTTGCTAACAAATGGCCACGCTAGTCAACAATATTCAATATGCTTTTATCAATAGAACATGGAAATTGAACATGTTGTCAGGCAGACCCAAGCTTCCAAGTTGATTCTGCAGGGGTTATTGAGAATTTTGCCTATTACTTATATGTGCTGCTTGCTCTAATAATTGCACGGCGGCCATCACATTGCACTGACATGCTGTTTCCAACACATACATAAGAAGTAGCATCGTGAGGGGTCGCCGGCTTAAGACCATCTTTACTGAGCGACTTGTTTTCTAGCCTAATACCAACGGAGTGCACTTTCCACTCACCCAAGGCAAATATAAATTTTATTTATTATTTCTGGAGAGTGTGAACTCAGTGGGGTTCCTCTAGGGTGGGAATGTGTTATTTGTGTAAATGAATATGAGACGATTAGAAAGGATACTGAGGGTTAGATAATCTGAAGTAAGTGAAGAAAGGATCCACTATAGCTTACAACTATAGAAGATAGAAACTTTAAAGAACCCCCCACATTCCTACCGAGGGCAGGGTCAGACAAGCATCAGTTATGTTACAGGTCTACTCATCTAAGGCCTTCAATAATAACCGCTAGCCTTGAGATGAAGTGATATTTCCGGGGAAGATTATGTGTGGGTATGTACTGGACAACTCTAGGTAGACGTTTAGAACCTTGACAAAGAAAAGGGATCTGATCCTCTAATCATTGCATGTTACATTTGTTTTCGCGGCCTCGTCCGGTAGTTTTAGATAGTTCCTTGAATCAAAATTAAGAGTGGGTAAATAGGTTAGGAAGTCGATACAAAAACAGTATAGCCACTTTCTCTTTTTGTGAAGAAAACAAAATAAGAATAAGATGAAATGTTTTGATAGAGATAGACATAAGTCAGTAAGCCCATCGATATCGGTGAGGGCTTCCAGTTTTTCAGTTTTTGGGTGGTAGGGGTATTCTGGGTTTCATCAGTTCGCTGTGTCTCCTATTTCTATGGATTTCATTCTATTAATATTTGGCATAAAAGATAAAAAGCAGCATATATGCGTCCAAGGTAACCACAAACTCCCAATTCAACCAATACCGCGTTCGGCTTACTGTGTCATATATAATACTTCACCTATCTGTCTTTGTCCTGTTCACCACGTCGCTAGCAAAGGTACCCAACCATCTAAGGATAGTTGCCTCCACCTTAGTTTATAGTTCATTTCTGCTATCTTTAATCAAATGATAAATCCAGACTCCAACTGGAGGAAAAATAGAAAGAAAGAAGAATAAAAAAAATCCAATCTTAAATCTACACCAAAACGCAGTATACAGGGAAGAAAAAAAAAAAGAAAGATTACCCCAAAGGTTGGGAACAACGGGCTACGTCGGTTTAAAGTTTTTGTTAATCTTAGCTTCGACAACGGGAGGCTAGTTTCTTAAACTATCGTTCGTGTGTTGGGCGAACACTCATTTGTGAATATGACTAAGTCTGGGGCGGGAAGGATAATAAGGGGGGCGGAATGGGGGAGAGAGGATCGGTAATAAGCGGAGTTGAGTTGGAATAGTAAACGGGGAAAAAGGTCAAACTAGAACACAACTGAAACGCTTCGAAATGAGTCACCAAGAAAGGACCCCATACCCCCACACAGGTAAAAAACTGGATTTTATGTATTTTTCTTTTTATTTTTTCAATTTTTTTACGATGAACTACTCTCGCGGGAATCACGGAGACTCGGCACCTTCTCCAACCTACTTCACAGGCAGAATGCAAGCGGCTCACACCCTCTATTGACTACATTGGTGTTTCACATATTTTGGTTGGTTATTATTTTCCATCAAGAACAAGTTTGTGAATGCATGAATTGTTTTTTTTTTGAACACTGCGGGAAGGCATAGTTTCTACCAAATAGTGTTTAGTGGTATAATCAAACTAGTACTAGTGGTTGATAACAGGGCATCTCCGATCCTCACCACAAAATGGCTATCAATTACTGCAAGGACACCTACCGGACAAAATCTAATGGCTTGTCTGATCTGCTCTGATCAATGCGAAGTTTGAACATAAGAATCCATGTCAACAATGACAGAGTAATGGGGAAGGAAGGAGTGGAGGAATGTCGGAAAGGATGCAAATAATAAGGGAATTATGCAGGATGGGTAGATAGCTGCTACGTTTAAGGAATCTGCTTGATGTCCGTAATAGACGATGAAGGAAGAAGGAAGCAGCCGCTTGTAAGTTGGGCGGCACCATAATGATATTAATCGGACAAAACGTGACTGAAAGGTGTGTTGGACGCCTGTCGCTTTTGTTTCATGGTCTCCATAACAACCAATTAAAGTATGGCCAATAACGTTTGCATGTGCCTCCTGCCTCATTTGTTGCACTCACTCTCTCTCATCTCCAAATCACCAGGAGGAAGGGCACGGGGGGAACAATGCATTAGAAGCAGAAACGGAGAATCCAGAGGAAGGGATTGACGAAGAAGAAGAGGAAAAGAAGTGTGGAAATAGAAAGATCACTTGAAAGTTGTTCCTACCTGATATTTCATGTCGAAAAAAAACATATGTTCCCAATTGCTGTGCTACCTAAAGGATTCAAACAGGCTAAGGCAGCCCAGCACCACAAGGCCCCCAAATTGACATTTCGCCTCATAGTCTCCCATAGTTAATTTGCCTGATTCTACCATTCAACTCCCGCATCAAGATATAAGGTAAATAAAACCTACTCTAGTAATCGCAAGCATTCACGTTGCCTGCAGGCCATCTCCGCCCACCTAAATCGGCACACACCCACGGTCACAATTCGAACACCAGGGCACGAAAATAATAGAAAATCAGTTCTTTAATGCATTGCCAAAAAAACCCACCAAACGCCAACAAAACCGCAAAGCTACTGTTTAACTACGACACGTAGACCCGAATCGTCCACCAGGCTCATCCGAACGCGGATGGTCAAGCGGAATATTCACCAATACCATCGCGCGATCAAGAGCAGTGGAAGTTGTGTGGAAATGCAAATGGGTAAAGAAAGAAAGAGGAAGAATGAGGAAGAAAAGAAAATGGAAAAAAAAGAAAAGAAAAAAAGTCGAAAGAAAAGCAAAGACAGAACAAAAGGGAAAAAGGAGGAAGAAAAAAAAAAAAATAAAAAAGAAGAGAAGAGATAGAGGGAGGGTTTTCAGAGGGAAGAAAGAAAAAGGAAAAAAACAGGGAAAGGAATAAAAAAAAACAATGAAAAAAAAAGAAAAAAAAAAAAGAAAAAAAAAAGGAAAAAAAAAGAAAGAAAAAGGAGGGAAGGAGGTAGGTGGGGTTTTGGGTTGTGAGTTTTTGGTTGAGGTTTCCCGTTGGTGTTGTTTTGAAAACTGACCTCGAATGAATTGAACGGTGACTTCTTGGTTGAGCCACCCCGCCGCCGGGGGATGGCACCCTCCCCATCCGGCCCCAAACGCCGCGGGGCCCGGGGGGAGGGAGTGAGATTGAGGTTATAACAAGGGACATGTGTGGCTGGATGACGGACATCTTGGGAAGGGACGGGGGAAGGGTTTCTCGGACCTCGAAGGGGAAAAGAAGGAGAAGCGGGGGACGGGGCGACGGACGAGTGGGCGGGGTTTTTTGTCTTGGTATTTTTGTGTTTATCGGGTCTTTTTTTGGGTTTTATTTTGTCATTTTTTATGTGTGCTCAGTATCTCCAAATTCTTATTATTTGCTATTGTTCTTCCGTACCTCTTCTGGTTGTCAGTCCGCATTCCGATGAGGGAGTTGTTCGATTATTTGATGATACTTTTCACCGTTCGTTGGTGATGTGACTAGCAGGACGATGTACAGACAGTGCCGCTCCTTGAGGATTGGAAGCACCTGGAACGGCGGGAGGAAAGATTACTAGAAAGAGAAAGGAAGAGGAAGTGAGGGAAGGAAAGAAAGAGAGATAGATTTTGTTCCAGGAGGAAAGGATGGAAGAGAAGAAAACGATAGTAGGAGAAGAGTTGTCTGTGTGTTTTTTTTTCACTGACTAACACCCTGATCCCCTCCACCTTTCCCCTTCCCCTCACTTGTCGGGCGTCCCCGGATAGAAGCATTCTCCCGCCGTTTTTTCTCTTTTTTACTAACTCCCTTTTCCTGCTTTAGTTGGCAAAGGGAAACGACCTGGGCGATAACCAATGACGAAGAAGACCCCCCCCCATTTCAAGACTAGAAGACCTCTGCTGTTCGCGTTTCCACCATCGTATATCCCTTTTTTTTCCTTCGTACCGTTAGGCTCGCTCTCCACCTCTATTCGCGCTCCCCCCCTACTCCTTTGCCACCTCCCATACACCTTCTACCTGCACTTCTACCTCCTCCAGGTTTGCTTTTCTCCCCGCTAGTTTCCTTTGTTTTCTCGTCCCCACTTTTGTCCCTTCCCCCACTCTGGTCATTAGCCTTTTCTTTCCTACCCCCCCTATTTGTCCACTTTCCCCCCCCACCCCCCACGCGCTGTCCCTCTCGCTTTCCTCCAATCTCGTTTCCGCTCCGTGCTCCCACTCGTCGTTTTGGTCCAGAGACGGAGTCCCCCTCCCTTTCCTCCTAGCTCTTACCCGAGACCCCAGCCAACGCACCTGTTTCCGTTTTTCCCCCTTAGGCCTATCTCTTCACTCACGAAAGATAGAATTCATTTCTTTTTTTCCCTTTTCCTCCTCTGCCCTCCCTCCCTTTCCCTTTCTTCCCTACCAGTACGCATTTTTTCCTGTCCCCCCTCCCTCTTATGACAGATTCATGTGATCAGCGCCGCAAACGCACTCAGTATTCACCGTATCTTCCCCTGTTTGTATTGATTTGATAGTTTCCAGCTTTCTTCTTTCTTTTCACTTCCATCCGCAAGCCGACGCTCAGTAGCCCTGTACTCGACTTCCCTTTACGAGGGGAATGAGGAAGACGTTCATCTCTTCCGTCAGATTCCAGTAGTTATCTCATCCCTTCCTTCTTCTCGCGTCTGTATGACCCTTTATCTCAAGTTATTACACACAGATCCCACCGTCCCCCCCCCTTGTACCGCCCGACACCCCAGAAGTCTGTTATACGATGTCAGATCCCCTTTTCTTTTTCTTACATTTTCTATCTCATATTTGAAGATTCCCTGGGGTGACTTTTTTATTATGACTGTATATTCTTTTTCACTGGTGTTCCTACCCTACTGTGCAATCGATCTTCCCGCGCCTTTATACCATCCGATAATTGCGAGTCTTCCAACTTTTTATACTACTCAACTCATATGTATTTATGTTCATTCCCAAATCAATTTACAAATTAACTTCTACGTAGAGGATCAACAACTTCTTTGCTAGGACCTCTAACCTCCCATATTCATAGTTATTCCTTCATCAATTATAAAGAGACGAAGATTCATCTATTACCTATGTAACGAACGCTAGAATGTTTTTGAGCAATGTTAACGATATAATCCTGATTCGGAAGACTCAATACAATCAACACTTCTTAGTGTAAAAAAAAATTACAAAATAATCTAGGATAAATAATCTATTAAAATGCATGTGATTTAGGATAAGAACACTAGTCTTCTAGGCAGAAAAAAAAATCTTTTTCTTGTGAAAAAATTAAATCCTTTTAAATATTATTCTTTCTTGATCTCTTATGTGGGAGGAGAGAATTAGTACAACAAATAGCTA
>JAGVVM010008735.1:0-11215 GCA_019149425.1 Psidium friedrichsthalianum
AAAAGTCCGAAATTTTTGCATTTTTTGTCATTTTATTTCTAATTTAACCTTGGCGATTTATTCTTAACCTTCACTTTTGTTCATTCAATTTCTTTGGTCAGAAATCCCTGATGTGCATGTCGACCGTCCTACTACACAGGTGTGCTGACCGTGAATTTTTCAATAATTTAGAAAGAGTCTTTTTTGTTGTCATTCTTGCTCGCCGGCCCTGCCCTAATCCGTTAGGACCGGTTGGTATTTTTAAATCCAGGAATATATATGATCTCATATATATTATTAATATATATATATATTATCCTAATTTAAACATTAGTGGGCTGCGATGCTATGTAGACGCCGACGTTCGCCCACTCCACGTTAGGGATTCCAGCCAATGGAATGAGCGGTTGAAAGATAACATGTTTTATGATTGAATTGACAACTTTAAAGATTTTTAAAACAATTTAATTTTTTTTTTTTTATAATTTTCCCCTATATTTGACTCTCAAACATGGCTAAGACCTCCAAATCTCCAAGCTAGTGGCCACATTCTTCTAGCTTCGCGCTCATAGTCACATGGCCGCTCTCTATCTCTCTCCCTCTCCCTGTCGTAGAAAGTCGAGTTTAATGGTTACCGGTGAAGTAAAATGTAGATGCCTACACTCGTAGACATCCTCGCATTTTTCACACGGGTGCTTCCGGCCTCATAATCAATTAATTAAATTTGGATCATGTTAATTGGAGTTCAATAAGTGGCTCCAAATTGAGTCAAGCAAAAAAAAGAGTGGACTTAATTTAACAAACCAAGTGATTAAATTGATATCTCCACGTGCTATGGGCATGACAATAAGTTTTCTATAAGCGTCCCGGTGAACATTTCTACCCCGACTTCATGCATAAACATCACCGTTACACTAAGTGAAGATAAGGTGACCCTGGCCTGATCTCAGCTAGAGTGCCCATGTCCCATATTCGGAGATCCTGACTATAGTCAAAGCTCTAGTTCCAGCAAAGCTCATGGCTTTAAGAGCTCGGAGATTTGCTAGTTATGGCCGCAAACGAGAAGAGAGAGAGATGGACATCGGGGTTGTCAAAGTTGGTAGACGGATCGTATTGTTGGTCTCTTATAGAGCTTAGCGGCAGCTTTATCGCATAAAACAATATTGGCACCAGAATGCAAAAGTGAAGGCAGAAGAAGAATAAGGAGAGTAGAAGAAGGGGAAAAGAAAGGTTAGTACCACAAAAACTTTAAATCGATACACTTGTACTAAATTTACCATAAACTTTTTTTAACCATAAAACATTTTAAATTGGTACATCTTGATAAATTTTACTTTCAAACTAGTTTTTTGACCGCCAAAAACTCTAAATTGATAAATATCTGTGACAATTTATCCTAAACTAAGTTTTTTTGACTACGAAAAATCTCAAAAATAAATTTACCCTTAATTAAATTGAGGTAACTGACATAAAAAACCTCAAATGTATACATGTGACAAATGTAGAGCATAAAACCTCAATCTAGTACACCAGTAAATTGCCATGTACCATCCAACTCAATAATTCGACGATTAGATTCAAGGAAGCTAACGGATGGTAAATTAGATGTATCAATTTGGGGTACAATTGTCACAAGTGTATCAGTTTATGATTTTTTGTGGTTAAAAAATAATTTATGGTAATTTATCATAGACATACTAGTTTGGGTTTTTCATGGTATTAACCCAAAAAGAAGAGGAAAAGAAAAAGGAAAAAAATTTTGGACAAAAATGTCCTTGACCATTGCTTGAAAATGCCCTCAGGATTTCATTGAGACTAAGTTGTACATTTCAATGCAAGAGAAAGACCGCTTTTGGGTGTAACTTTTTTAAAAAGGACTCTATTTCTCCTTATTAGAAATTTTATGATAATTTTCTCTTCATTTTACACTTCATATTTAATTTAAGAATCTCTTATTCTTATCATAAATGAAACCATAAAAAATATATGGGCAAAAATACCACGCAAAATCCTAAACTTTATACACTTGTGATACATTAACTAAAATTATTTTTTGACTATAAAAAACCTTAAACTGATACACCTATGGCAATTTTACTTGAAAGTAATTATTTGATAGCAAAAAATCAAAAATAGTACACTAGTGACAAATTTACCATCCATTAGTTTTCATTAAATTTTACCGTCAAATGTTATATTAGATAACACGTAGCAGTTGACGGGTGTATTGGTTTGGATTTTTTATCCTTTGTTTGTCATAGGTGTGCCAGTTTGATTTTTTATATTAACTCAATTTTACAGAATTAACGAAGAGCAAATTTATCACGGTATACCGTTTGAAATTTTTGGTTGTTAAAAAATTATTTTGGGGTAAATTTATTTCAGGTGTACCATTTTAGATTTTGTGATAAATTTGTCACATGTGTGTCGGTTTGGGGGGTTTTTGATGGTTAAAAATTAGTTTGAGGTAAATTTATCACAGGTGTACCGATTTGAGAGTTTTGTGGTAAAAAAATTAATTTTGGGTAATTCATCATAAGTTTCCCCGATTTGAAATTTTTCATGATATTAATCCATTGACAAAAGTTATAAACGTAAAGTGAAATATACTTTTGTGCTAATGCCATACATATTCTTGGAAAAATTCTAAATAACGGCATGAAGTATTCTTATTTTCTCAAATAAGGGCTTGAAATGTCTTCATTATTTCAAAAAAAGATTTGATCAAGGGCATTTTCATCATTTCTTTTTTCTTTTTTTTCCTTTTTTTTTTTTCTTTTTTTCAATTTTCCTTTTTTTGCCTCCTAACTTCTCATCAGTTGCTGGCCATCGATGAGGGATGGGCAAGGCCCTCACCAGCCTCAAGGGTGGCCCTCCCTCGCCGGGCAGATCTTGTTAGGGTAGCTCTCATAGCGAGGCTGGCCTTGCCCAAATCCTCGATGGTGTCTGTCCGTTGCTTGATGTCGGCTGTCAACAAAAAGTTAGGGGGAAAAAGAAAAAAGGAAAAAAAAAAAAATGAAATGACACAAATGCTTTTGATTGGGTCTTTTTTAAAATAATGAGGGTATTTCAGATTTTATTTGAAAAAATGAGGATTCAAGCTCTTATTTGAAATTTTTCCTTGTATTTTTTGAACAACGAATATCAGTACTTCTTCTCTCCCCTTTTTAACTAGCGATATCTGGAATTTATTTCATTCATGGGAATTTGCCCAATTTTGCCATTTGCGCTTTGCTAGAAGAATTACACTTTCTTCTCATTTTCCTCTTTCCAATTTCTCTTTCCTCAGAAAACAAAACTTTACATGGGACCTCCTCTTAATCATGGACAGCATCAGCAGCACCATCACTGGCCACTTTTGTTTCCCTCCCCTCCCTTTTTTACGGTCTGCCTAATAATCTGGAGAGAGAAAAAAAAAATATTGATAATTAAAACGAAAAACTAATCTCTTTTTCGTCTAAGTAATCTTTTTGTCAGAAAAAAAAAAAACTAATCTTGCAAGAGAGAGAAGGAGTGTGTTTTTGTGTGTTTTTTTGTTAATGGGAATGAACGAATGAATGATCCCCATCATTCAATCCCATGTGCTGTTCCCTTCTCTTCTTCAATCCCCAGACCTCTCTCTCTTCCTCTTCCGCCCTCAAAATCCACATTCCCTCCCTCATCATCAACCCTTTCCCTCACTTTCTGTGTTCTTCGAAAGCAAAAGCTGATCATCTCTCAGACCAACCCACCCCCCCCCCCCCCCCCTCCAAAAGAAATATGCAAAAACAAGACAAACTCATATCATAGACCATACATAGAACACAAAGGAATCAAAATCAGTTCTTCTACTTTTCTTCTTTATCAGAGAATCCCACCCAAATACCAACCTCCAAAAGAGAGAGAGGGGGTGAGAGAGAGAGAGAGAGAGAGGGGGAAAAAAAAAGAAGAGAGACCCAAACAGAGAGAAATAATCTCTGATCCAATGTGGGTTTCCCTTTGAACGGTCAAATCTCTCCTCCCCAGATTTCTTGAGGGTGAAAGTTTGTGAAAGTTTAAATCTTTCTCTTTGTTTTTTTTTCTTTTTTTGTTTCCCTAGAGAGGGAGAGAGGGGGGTTGTGTTAAAAAGTTGGTTCTTATGTAGGGTAACAGCGATTTTCTGTTGTTTCTATTTGGTTGGGTTGAGGGAGAAATGTTGGCAATGGAGAAGGAATTTGATTCGAAGCTGACGATTCAGGGGAATAATTCCAATAATTCGTCCAATGGAGGGAATGTTCAGAGATCTAAGAGCTTTGCGTTCCGAGCGCCTCAGGAGAGCTTCACGATTCAGGACTTTGAGTTGGGGAAGATCTATGGCGTTGGCTCTTATTCAAAGGTTCCTTTTTTTCCTTATGTTTTTCCTTTTCTTCAGCTAGTAAGTTTGTCCTTGTTGATTTGTTTGGTGTGCTTTCCGTTGACGGCAATTTGTTTTAGTTTTGATTGGTTGATTCAGCTAATTGGGGATTTTATGTTGCTTGTCTTTCGACCTGGAAAATATTGCTCGTCCTCAGCCAGCAAAAAGTTAAGAAAATAATAATAATGAACACAAAATAATTGCTCGAATTATTCATTGGATGCTTTCTTGCTAGCTCAGCTGCTGGGGCAGTTGATTCTGTGTGAATCTCTCTTCCTTTTCGTTCTGTATGGTTCAAATAGTATATGCATGTTGCATGGCCTAAAATTATAAATCAAATATATTGTTTGTGAGCATGTGGGCTTGTTTCCAGAGTCAGTAGAACATCATGAACTAGGATTCTAGGAGAGGGATTTTAGGCAGGAGCAGTCTAGAAGAGTACATGCCTTGCTCTGCTATGCTGTGAGGTGATGATATATTTACAGGGCAAAGTCTGATGAACTAGTAGGAAGTTTTCTGTGAGTCACCTCTTCCATGCAATGTGTGTAAAATCTGTCTCATTTCAATAGGCTAGTTACTGTTAAATTTTACTCATTGCTATCTTTTTCTGAATATGTCGCGATATAAAAGATTTTATCTTCTGATAAGCTTGTAGATTATTCTGGTGTTACTGTTGTATGTCTCGCAATATCGCCAGGTTGTGAGGGCCAAAAAGAAGGACACAGGAATGGTGTATGCATTGAAGATTATGGACAAGAAATTCATCACCAAAGAGAATAAAACAGCTTACGTGAAGCTGGAGAGGATTGTTCTTGATCAGTTGGACCATCCGGGCATTGTGCGGCTATATTTCACATTCCAGGACACCTTTTCACTATGTAGGTCCTGTTGGTTCTTTCTGTTCAGAATTCTATACCTTCTTCAAGTGCTTCACGTTTCATTTATATTTTGCTGTGTGGTGCTTTCTTTCCTCTTCTTCTCTTGGGCTCGACTTTTTGCCGTCTAATGATGTTCCATTTAATTTTGTAGATATGGCACTTGAATCATGTGAAGGTGGAGAACTTTTTGATCAAATTACCAGGGTGAGTTCTTGTAAAATGATCCCCATGTTGCTCAATACTTGTCTGGTATATTTATCCTGATATTACTACACTCGCCATTTACATGAAATTACGGTTGCTTTCCATGCTACTCTTTGTAGAGTTGACCTGATTATTACATTAGTCGTGATTGCCCTAGAAATAGTTTATAATGATATCACTTTAAATTTTCTATTTGTAATCTGCGAATTTCAGTCTACCCTTTGATTGCAGAATCCATATGTATTTGTATGCCTTTGACCTTGTTGACATAGGAATATCTTGAAAACCAACATGGGCACCACCATAGTAATATGAGAAACATTCAGAAATTTTAATCAAACATACTTTGAATGAACAATTAAAGCACGAATGGGAGCTTTCCTCCCTTTTGGCTTCTTTCAGAATTGATGTCTTTGGGGATGACAAGATGGTATGGCACCCAGCTAATACCAAGACATTCAGTGTTAAATTGTCTCATTCAACCGCAGGGAATTTCTCCCCTCTTTCTTCTCCCTCCAGGGCAATCCGGCTGCTTCTTATTCCTTATAGAATTGCCTTCTTTTGTTGGACAGTAGCTTGGACCAAGATTCTCACTATTTTGAATCTTAGGAACAGTTCATTTTTATGGACTTGGTGTTGCATGCGTGAGCATTCAGGGGAATCTCTTGATCATCTCTTTCTTCATTGTGAGTTTGCTCTTGAGCTTTGGAATCATATCATTAGCTCGTCTAAGGTGGTATGGGTTATGCAAAGTCACGTCATCAAACTTTTTGGCCATTGGAATGCTTTCGGTGGAGTCTCAATGTCTTGAAGTGCTGCACCACTTTGTCTTATGCGGCGCATTTGGAGAGAACTTAACACAAGAATGTGTGAGGGTTTATAGCTTTGGTTGACTCTAAGTGGTGCTCTTTTATTTGTCTTTGGACATCTTGTTCTGACTAAGCATAGTCTTGTGACATTTTCCTTTGTTTTTTCTTTAATAATCTCTCTCTCTCTCTCTCTCTCTCTCTCCCCATATATATATTTATATATGTATGTATACCTGGAATACAATCAAGAATTCTGATTTAAACAACTCTAAACTAGGAATAGTACTGAGTTTGTGCTACTTCATGATCATATACGAACAAAGAAAAAAAAAATCGAAGATCAGTTTTCCTGCAACTCAGATATCTACCATGTTTCGGCTGGCTTTCGTTTTGCATTATTTGATATTAGTTAGCTTGTTTTTGCAGAAAGGTCGCTTATCAGAAGATGAAGCTCGCTTTTATGCAGCTGAAGTTGTTGATGCTCTAGAATACATACATAATCTCGGATTGATACATCGGGACATTAAGGTAATCTTGTCATATACTTTTCTCATGCTTCATAATTTGTAAAAGGCTCATGTTCACTTAAATGACAGCCAGAGAACTTGCTCCTTACCAACGAAGGTCATATTAAAATTGCTGATTTTGGGAGTGTGAAGCCTATGCAAGACAGCAGTATAACTGTCCTTCCAAATGCTGCATCAGGTGAGAGTTGTTCTCGTTTAGAGTCGTTTCCATGAATCTTTATCCTTTCATCGCATTTGAAGTTTATTCTGTTAAACTCCATTTCAGATGATAAGGCCTGTACCTTTGTGGGCACAGCAGCATATGTTCCTCCAGAGGTCCTCAACTCCTCTCCAGCTACTTTTGGGTATGGGACCCTCCACTGTTCAATGCTTCACCTCAGTACTAGCAAATTTGGAATAGCTTTTTTACTAGAGCAAAACTTTTGTTGCTAAGCTTGCATTCTTTTAAGGATGATAGTTTGATCTTCTGAACATATATTCAAACAGAAATGATCTCTGGGCGCTGGGCTGCACATTGTATCAAATGCTTTCAGGAACCTCTCCTTTTAAAGATGCAAGTGAATGGCTTACGTTCCAAAGAATCATAGCAAGAGATATACGGTTTCCAGAGCATTTTTCTGATAAGGCCAAGGACCTCATCGACAGTTTGTTGGTAAGCTACTGACTTGATGCTGAAGAAATGGTTTGGTAAAGCATGCTTGCACTCTACAAGGATTGAAAGCAATTCCGTAGGTTTGTTTTTGGCTGGAAGTGCCTAATTTTCCTACGCTGTCATCAGAATACAATCTGCAATAGAACTACTGGCTGGCTTAATTTGTGGTAGTCTTCTTGAGTTGACACATTGATTTATGATATGAAGGACTCTATATTGTGATGCATTTGAAAGCAATGTGAGAGAAAGAGTCCATACTCCCATTTAGAAATCCTTAATGTAGTTTGGCCGCTGAAAGGTGGGGAGAGGTGTTGAAGGGGGCATAATTTTGCCAAGATAATGTTGCTTTGTTATTGACTATTCTGTAAAGAGCCTCCGTTTCCCCAGCAAGTATGGAGAGGGACCTTTCAGGGTTGACCATTCTTTTGTTTCAGATGCTTCAGAGACTGGATTTCAACATATATAATGCAGCTATGATAGAACTTATGCCTTGTTTAGATAAAAAGGCTGAGTCTAGTGGGAGGTTTGATGGAAGTGCAGTTTTGAGCTCTTTACACGTGCTCTCTATTGGTTTTGCGAGAACTGATGGACAGTGTTATGCATGGAGCTACATTGACATAAGACTGGGATGACTCTCTGAGCAATAGTAGTCTTCTTCTGGCTGTCTGCTATCTTGCAATGCATATTAATCTTGCTGATTTATGGTATTGGTTAGTTTATATTTTTTCTTTTGCATCTCCAGTTCTTCAACATGTTTGTGTGAAGACATGACCTGCATGCAAGTTAATCACATTATCTGGTGATGTTCAGAAATACTTTGGTCCTTCTTATTCTCACCTATTTCTGTACGAACCCACTCATAGACATTTTACTGTTGTTGCTGAACAAGCCTTAGCATAATCTTGTCAACTATTCACACTTGGTTTAGAAGATGATGGAAAGTAAATCAGATTTGTGAAATGTTTCAGTGATTTTTCCACATCATGTACTGATAATGCTGTGAATAGCAGTACTATGAGGTGCTCTCTTTGTTTTCTGGGAAAGGTTGAATGGACTGATATGTACATTTGAAGCAAGTGGCTTCCTTTTATATGAGCTCTGAATTCCCTACAAGTTGTCTGATATAGACACATGTATTCTGCAACTGGGATTCATCATATACAAGAAGATGGTGCGTGCACACTTCTAAAAAGAAAATATGCAAGCAAAGAAATAGTGGAGTTATATGTGGAACAACATATGCTTAATGAGCAAGTAAATTAAGGGGCAGAAAAAAAGAGATGGCTAGTGGTGGTTGAGGTGGGACTATATCATCTAAACTGTCCTGCTGTTTGAATATGGATATTTAGTAGTTCGTGGTTATAAATGGACAACTTCCAAAACGAAAGGATATCGCATGGAATAAAATGATGATATGGCTGGAGGTGGTGGTGTTGTATTTACATATTTAGTAGTAATCCTGCACCTCATCCTAATCATTTGGTTAAGCTTCAATGAGGTTTAACTTGGGGGATGAAACAATCGAAGTTAAAATTGTTTCTATCGATATAAGAAGCACTTAGTAATGAGCACCAAGAGGTGCTCCCTTAGAACTCTGAATATTGGAACTCCAAATGCTGTATCGTGAATATTTGGTCAATAACGTGGAGCAAGTTTTTTTAGTACAATTTGTAGTTGTTACTCTGAAATTTCCTACTGATTTGTTTTGAGGCAGCATGAGTGATTACGTGTGCATGGGTGCAATTACTCATACAGTTAATTTGATTACTTATATAGGGAGCTAGAAATATATGAAGCATTGTACTACAGGATCACTAACGAAATACTGCATCTAAAAGCCCATTTACTCCACAATTTAGACAAACATGCAGGAGGACTGAATTTCAGAATCTTATTTTTGTTGCAATTTGTGCTTTTGAAACTGTCACACAAAACATCTTGGTTTAATTATGAATTTTGTAATTCAATGGGGTCAAAGATAAAAAAAACTATATGTCAATCGATCTCTTTAAGAAACAAAGAGAATATCTTTCTCAGTGAAGGCGATTGCCACCATTAAATATACCACAGACTATCCCTATATGCATCTCATTTTGCTTTACTTAGCTAGGCAACTGTTGTTTAATAATGTTCAAGTAATCATGTGCAGGACATTGAACCTACCCGAAGGCCAGGGGCTGGACCTGATGGTTACGACGCACTAAAAATGCACCCGTTCTTTACAGGAACTGACTGGAAAAATTTAAGAAAGCAAATACCACCAGAACTAGCTTTGGAGCAAGTGGTACAATTTATGTTGTTTTGAAGCATATGGACATCCAAACATTTGGGATATCGTTTTAAAGGAACACCTTCTTGTAGGTTCATTCAGGGGATGCTGATGATTCTCAGGAATCTTCATGGAACCCTTCTCATGTGGGGGATGGTGCATTGAGGCAAGTTGAAGGAACTAGTGGTCCTGCATCATCCTCCGAATCATCTGCTCATATAACTAGGCTCGCTTCCATCGACTCCTTTGATTCCAAATGGTATCGCTTCATCTGCTTGAAATATGTCTCTATTCAGCATTATTCCATCTTTTACAAACGAAAAAATAAAATTAGTTAGTCGTTTTGGTTCTTTAGTTTCTTTGGTGCGGGATATGGGAAAAGCTGTAAGGTGCACGGTGTAAATAGTCCAATATTCAAGTAAAAAAGAGTTGTATATGACCAATGGCATCCCATCCTTATCTAAAGAGTGTCAGGACTTCCTGTTCGCTTGAAATTTGATATTAAGATGGTCTATCAGAATTCAGGTTAATCTGTTGCTCAATTTTGTGGTTATATGGTGCTTAATATCCTCTAATGTGTGAAAGATGAAATTACTATGATTTGCTTGAGTGTTTTGTATATTAATCTACTTATTCTATACACATTTCGACTTTAGAGGTGGATGCCGTTTGAGGAAATGACACTTCTGGACTTAAAGGCCAATGACATTTTTCTTGTCAGTCTGACCGTATGACCATATTTTGGGTTTTAGCTTCCATTTAAGTTTTTTAATTTGTTGTGTTGCTAGAATTTTTTGAGCTGAAAGTTGTTTAAGTTGGTCATTTTTGTGTGGCTTTGGCTACTTTTAGGTAGCATGGTTTCTGTTTTTCTTTGGGGGAATCTGACACCTTAACCATGACAGGCCAACAATTCCTGGATCCTGGGGAATCTGTCCTGATGATCTCGACGGTGAAGAAAATAATAAGGAAGCTAACAAACAAGAAGGTTCAGCTTATCCTACTAATAAGCCCAAATTAATATACGTGACCCGTCAAAACTAGTGTAAAAGGAAATATTGTCTGGTCAACAATCCTAACGAACTCAGCATTCCAAGTCGGCAAGTCCTTCAAGCTTCAAAATCTGCACGGTACGTTTCTTTTCTCTGTTGTATGTCGAGCCGAGTTCCTGGGCAAATTCTCTGTCCAAACCCTTTTGCTGAAAGGCTTACAATGTTCTGGACATTTAGCTGCAGAATATGTTTTGGGATTCAAAAACCATAGCACATACACGTGGTTAATCTTTCATCAACAGTAGCCATCCATTTAGTTTGACCTCAAAAAATGGCCAACTGATGGTTTTTTCATCTGAGTCATTATTTGATACGGAAATTAGTAACGGCTCTGATTGGATGTTTAGTGTATTTAGGGTGTACCCAAACTGTAAAGGCATGTCTATGCATCCGTAACAAAATGCACATTTGTGCATTTTTTTTCTTAAACCGGGCATTGTTCGTTCACCTGTATTCGACGTCGCTGATGGTACAGC
>JAGVVM010008736.1:0-16279 GCA_019149425.1 Psidium friedrichsthalianum
CATTAAAGCCTTTATGTAAATGATGTGGGATGACACACCTCTTGGCGGTTGTAGTGTTAATAATAGTTTTAACAGTCTAGAGACCTTTGAATTGTTACACATTTTGAGATACTATGTTAAATCTTTTCTTGGTGCTTGTTTGAGCAGCGTGAGATTTTGTGGAGCCACTACTAACTATTCTAAAAGCTTAAGATGTTAGATAAAAGCACGGTTTAATGTTTAATTATTCTATCACTCCCCCCTAATGCTTAGTCCAGTCTTTTTGCCTAGTACTAAGTGTGAACATTTTTAATTGGGGAGGCAAATGGGGCCTGCAAAGATTCAAACTCGGGACCTCCTACTCTAATTCCATGTGGCATAGAAATTTTCAGTGAAAGAAACAGGGGAAACAAAATTCAGCTTCCGGACCATGCATTACGCGGCTGGGAAGCAATTTACTAGGGTCATGCAGACTGGAAACAAGCTTGTCACAGACAAAAGTTTCACGGAAGCTAGTGAAGAGGGTACCAGGATGCTGTACTACAATGTTCGGCAGTAGAAACAAATATTGGGAATTCAGAAAGATGAAGCAATCAAATCGTCTAGATATGCACACATGCAAAGTGGTCCTTGTACTGACACATTCTGATGCTAAACATGTCTGCCTTAATGCAGCAGCACATGTTAGCAAATATCAGCTTTAATGAGTACAATTGTACTTAAAATGCCCATTCATTGCACTTGTTCTTTTTTCAATCAGAGATTCACCTTCATACTTAAATGTAAGATACATTTTTCATTCCAAACATTGAGTTCGATTCAGAAGCATCATGAAATTAAGGATGTGAAGAAGGGGACTTACAGCTAGAACCAAAAAAGGAATGACTTCCATGATGATCAATGTTGATTTCACCCCTAATATACTGAAAAATCCCACTGATCCAAGAACAGACAGCATCACTAGAACCACCCCAGAAAGACCAAGTAATACCTGTTCCAACAAATAATATGACAAATTACAAGTTATTTGCTGTAAGCTAGTATCAACAAAATCAAAATTAGATGCTCCTCCTGTCGTAAATTATGCCAATAGGCGGTACAAGAAACAAGATATACCTTAGATGAGATGTAGAAAGAGGACAATCGAGGTGTATCTCCAAGAGTCAGAGATATGTATGCAAACATAACAAGATAGCTTATCTGATACGGAAAGTACATGAAAAGAATTAGTGAAGCATAAATTCAACCCCTTGATTCGAGAATGAACTATTCAAAGGAAACAATAAAACTAGGCAGAAATAGGCCATGTCATCCACAAAGCAAAAAGAAAAGGATTAATTACCAAGTTCAGTTTTGTTTCTATTAGGAGAAAGAACTTTACCAGTATAGTTATGGCATCTGCTGAACTCTCTCTTTTTAATTCTTCTTCTATGGAGCTTTCAGATGAAAAAGAGAGGGTCAGATTTTTGGACTGCACCATCTGCAACAACTCATCCTGCCATGCAACAGATAAGACGAGGAAAAAATGAAGACAGAGTTCTAAACTCCTAATTGGCAGTTAAAATGAGAACGATACAAATTCATTAGTTATCCAACTAGTAAAAAGGATGGCCTTTTTATGGTGAATTTCTCCAGATGCATAATAATGGAGAAACGTTTTGTTACTAGAACTGTCAGGGCTCTGGTGACTTACCATGATCTACATTCCACTTACTAGTTGAGTGCTTACAGATGAAAAAATGCTTAGAAACTTTCAAGCGAAGTTCTGTGCTGTTCTATTTGATATATCAAGAGTACGAAAGTGATAAAAATTTCAGCAAAAACTAGTGACCCTTGCTAATATAAGCCATGCGTACATTTTGTAAGAGACATAACAAACAGCTCATATCAAGGTTTGCCATCATAACATATCTTCTGACACATGCACTGTCAAAAACCCATGTCCAACACAAAATAGAGAAAAAAAGTTCCTCTCAGTTTTTATTAGTTGAAAGAAACCTGTGCTAGCTGGATGAAGGCCTTCTCCCAAGCTACTGCTTTCCCAGTTTCATTGCCTTCTTTATCGAGTGCATTGTTCACCGGATAAGTTACTATAAATGCAGAGGCCTGTTTCAAAGACATTGCTTGACTGTTACATTCATTCCCATTCCATTTCCTTCTTTTTCCCTGACCAATGAATAGCTGAACTCATTTAAAGAATCAAATGTTACCTCTGAATAGTTATTCCCAGAGAAACCACCTAAAGCAGTGCTTGGATCCAGGGGAGCTTTAAAGGCGCTCATGCATGCATCTGCAGATGTAAAATGCTGAAAGAAAGCCCCTTAAATGTCAAAAAGTATTCAAATTCTACATTCGATGATCATAACACCTAAAAAGACATATGCCATGCTTTAAGTTATAAGGTTTGCATATGCCAGAATACTCGAATGATGAGAGAAAGCACTTGAAAATATGAACAGGCTCCAAAACTACGTGCTCCAAGATTAGAAACAAGTGTACAATCTAAGTAATAAAGAGAAAATGCAGGAATTAGAATGTTTTAAATTTAATGGTGAGAAGGCATAACTTTTCTCCACAGTAAGGTATCTCATGAATTCCTATAACTCGTTACCGACAATTTTTTGAACAAAAATAGAAAAGAAAGTTCCTCAAATCCTTAGCTGGTTCCACAAGAAAACCTAGCATTTTGAAAACCCAAGCTAGTAATCCAAATGGTCAGGTGAGAGGGTCTGTGTAAAAAGTTCTATCCAAGGTCGACCATCAAATAGTAAGATTATTTTTCGTTTACCTGTTCATACAACCGCTGACCTTCACAAACTCTCAATGGTGATGAAAATCTTGTCTAATAAAATGCAGAACTCATGAAATACATGACTCCAGTTTTCTACTGTTCCTGCCAGATTTTAATATGGGGCCCTAACAATTTTGAAATAAACTACATAATGCATCAGCTGATTGACCAGCATTGGTGGCACATATGTATTTTCTCATTCCCCAGGTCCAAAGTAGGAATCATGGTAGGCATTTTCTTTGAGGGAGGGCTTCTTGGTAGTTATTGCCTAACAGCCGAAGTAACAGCAAGTGAGTGCAACTGGTTGTCCAGAGTAACTGGTCTGGCTCAGTTTTTGTTCTTGCCAGTTGAACCAGCCGGTCAGTCAAGTTCCAATGAGTGCAATCATTATACCATTATGTTTATGTCGATTTCATATGCCTAATTAGTACCACTTGCACTAACTAGAATCAAAGGAAAAAATCATCCAAATCACTTATCAACAGCTCATCAAAAAGGGAAATTTGAGAATGGTATAATTACCCCCAAATTCCAACAAAGTAACTTCAACAATTAGACCTGAAAAACAGGCAAAGTACCTGAAAACAGTAGCTAACATGATCGACTCCTCCGTTATTATCATAATTTCCCACATCCATCTTGAAATACTGTATGCCAGTAAAGAAGAAATACAAACTTTCATCAATATATCATCAAGACCAAAAGACAAGTAAGTCAAGAAACACTTAAGTGAACAAATTTAAGCAAGTTGCCGCAATCAGCAACAGGTGCCACGAGTGGTAACTACTGATACGAACAACAATATTTCTATATGTCGCCATTAATTGTTAACCCATAACAACTTGTTGATGAAAGTTCTGTATGTCCACAGATAGCGTGGCTGATTGTAAATTTCAGCTCGAGTAGCACAAGCATTGTGAAAGATGAAATTCAGCTAAATTTACCACCCACATGATGGTCATGTACATATTCTCAGCAGAAACCTACAAGACTTTCAAAAATTTGAACTCCCAAATCCTGAGTAGAGGACCACATGGCTTCTAGACACAATCAATGACGGAGTACGCATCAAATGTCAACGGTTTCAGAATTGGAGTGCATTATCCAATTGATTTAAATTTCCATTTTATCAACAACAAAAAAAGTCAACAAACTAACCTGTTTTTCACATACATACACCTGATTAAATCCCCGACATTCAGAAAGATACACAGCAAAATATACCATATGGTATAAGAAAACCAATAATGAGAGCATAGAGAACCTATCCATTACCACACAGAGGGTACTGCAAGCAATAACAAGTTGTTAGAAAGTCCAACCCAAAAGCTTTAGCTAATAGGTGGAGGTAGGCCACATGAATATGAAGAGCATTTAGAACCCGTTGTCAAGCAATGTGGGACATACTTCAACACCCCGACTCACGTGCAAGCCAGATTATGAACTGCACGTGAAATTTTGACTACGCACATTCATGTGGAGTTTTTGAGGAATTTTTTACCATGCACATTCACGAAAGGGATAGCAGTAGCTCTGATACCATTAGAAAGTCCAACCCAAAAGCTTAAGCTAATAGGTGGAGGGAGGCCACATGAATATGAAGAGCATTTAGAACTCGTTGTCAAGCAATGTGGGACATACTTCAACACTAAGTCAAATATTGTCATCTGTTTTTTCACATACACACACCTGATTACATCCCCGACATTCAGAAGATACACAGCAATATACCAGGCGGTATAAGAAAAGCAATAATGAGAGCATAGAGAATCAATTTATTACCACACGGCGGGTACAGCAACCAATAGCAAGTCAAATATTGCTAGCTCAACAAAAGATGCAAGTTGTTTGCTTCCAGTTAGAAGCATCATCAAGCCTTTAAATCATTCATTTCCTAAAGAAGACAGCAATCCTAACTAATTTATTGCCGGATTTAATCCTAACTCGTTAATTATGGTTAATTTACCAAACTATTGAGAACTCTATTCAATGTGATTTTTTCTTTTGGCTCTATGTGACAGGAATCACAAATAGTAGACATTCCCTTGAGTACACCAACAACAAATTGTACCTGCAGGACACTTTGAGTGGCACAATCTTGGCCTAGTGGCTTCATGCAGATATCAGTCAAGGATATCATGGATCCAGAATAATTGGCACGAATGCCATCGATCTGGAAAGGTCAACAACAAAATTGAAAATTCTCAGGGAAAAAGCAAATCAAAAAACTACAGACAAGATCAACTAATTGGCAAGAGACAAACGCACTTTTGAAGGAAATAAATTACCTTCTTTTGTATTTCAAAAAGTAACTTAATGTTGTCATCTGTCAGGATACTCGGAGATTTTTCATGCATCCCATCTGGAACAGTAGCTAAGACGAGCTGGGCAAAAAAAAAGAGGACAATTAGTTCCTGAAGCATCAATCATAGTTAGGCTATACAAAGAGCAGTTCTACGCCAGGCTAATCAAATCAAAGAACCAGATAATAAAAAAAATTGCACACTGAGTGTACATCTCTGAGAATGACGGTGCAAGCTATCGTTTATCAGAACTAAATTAGAAACACACAGCAGCATAACAAAAACACGCTTGTTAAAGCTTGTTTTATATCTAGGTAATAAGAAAACTATATGACATCAATTTACAAGAAGCAGTTTTGGGTGCAGCAGATATAGTCACTTCACAGAAACCGAATTCAAATGCTCGAATTCAGAACCCTCGGTCTAACTAGCAGTGAGAACCTGTTCAATCCTGTAAAATGGAGCTAGATGGTTGTCAAAGAACTCTTTCTCTGCTGCAGCTCTGCTTCCACGCCCTACCCAGAGCTGAAAGAGGCAAGCATTAGGAACATAAACATGAAAGTAAGGAATATAATAGCAACTACAAAGAGCAACAAAAGTTACAACATAAAGGCAAACAGTTGAAACTCAAAATCTTATTAATAAGAACCAGAGGACTCTTAATACACACCTTCTCAGGCCTCGTCTCCACCTTGAATCGTATTAGACCTAAACAAAGTAGGAGGACTGCAGCCAGCGATGTGGATAATACAAAGATAGGATTTCTAGCAACCCATGTGCCGTAGTTCCTGAAATTGAACACTTGCTCAGAAATTCTAAGTCATTGAGTGCAGAAGCCTACATGTATTAGTGGCATAGAAAAGGACCTGTAAAACTTCGACAAGTATCCTTGCACTAATGACAGTTGCACCCCATTTCTTATGTGGGGAGCATCTTCGAGCATCTGACAATAAACCATAAAGCATTAAACACCATTCTTAAATTTGCCTAGAATGAAAGAGGGGATAGCAACAACAGGGTCTTCCAAAAAGCACAGAGGCCGATCTCAAACCGACTGGACCACATGGATGAAACGATGACATACAAGTACAACTCAACAAGATTGCAAAGTACATCAAGACACAAAGAGAACATAATTGGACAAGAAGCGATGTACATAAGAAATCAGGAACTAGCACCAAGTTTATTGATAAGTACACTGGAAGACTTTAAAATTCATAAGGGTGGAGAGGATTGTTGGCTTATAGAGACACACATCCAAACAGTTCTAACGTCAACATGTACAAGCAAGCAGGGTTTTAAGAAGATGTGCAGATTGATAAGCACCTTCTCTAAGTCTAAATGAGAACACATAAGAAGATTTAAAACCAGAACATTGAAAGACCACCCTAAACTTCAAGTGCTACACGATTCTAGCTAAACAATCTCTATCTTTCACCTTTAACATAAAATGGCTAATTCAGCAGTTGGAGGCTTATTTTAATTGGATTGTGCATGGTGACCAATAGCCATTTTCTTAACAAAATCAAATGGCTCCATCTGCACGATACCCACGGGTAACTATAAAAAATAACCGGTGTGAATTTTCACTCTCATCACGATAACCATGAGTAACTATAGCAGAGTCACAACAGTATGGGAAACCAAGCATGAAAGAGACACACAACTGAAAAATGGCATAATGGACGGGAAGTCAAGGAACTGGATCAATGATGGAAAAGCTCCGTTTGTAAACCCTGCTTCACTGTTACTATCTGCACCAGAGTCTAGAGGGCCAAAACATTTTACTAGAATCTTACAGGTTGTACTCTTCTTGACAAACGACAAGCAAAAACTAAGCAGATAATTTGTTGGTAGAACCACCTTCAATTGCTACAAAACAGAAATATCTGAAAATACCATGGCGGTCAAATTGAAAACATGTTCACTAATCAAAAGTCAACAGTACAAAGGACAGCCAAGCAAATGAGAAAGCACAGGAGAGAATGAGTTGCCTCGGTGGACGTAGGAACTAGTGCTGCAATGGAAAACTAAAATGTACCATCAAGATGCAGTGAAAATTTCAAATTCGGTGGAACGCAGAGTGACCCACCTCAATGGGAAGGTTCTCATTCTTTTGCCGACCTATATTTCGATATTGGTCATCCATGACATCGGACGATGCTTTCCTCATAGCCATGTTCCTTTCTCTTCTTCGATGGAAATATCCCCAACCAAAAAACCCAGAGAGTAAAATGATGTACAGTATTGTCAGGGATAGGTCAATACATTTGGCCTGTATTGTTGCATACATGGAAGTAAGTTTCGTGTAGTTGAAGTCTTGCGCATCAAAATGGAAGAGTGTGTGTGTGTGTGTGTGTGTGATTCTCTCACCTTAAGAGATCCAATTCTCACTGAACAAGATCCTTCTTTAGGTGAGGGAGGAGGAGCTGAATTTGAGCAGACAGCTGAAGAGGGGCAATCTCCACAAGAACAGCCAAGTGAGATATCACTGCAAGAATAGGTGGATACATTCATAGGCTTCATTGCAGAAGATTCTGTCACATTTGGCCTGAACGCAATGGCATAAGGTGAACCGGGAACAGTAAGGCCTGCTCGTCTTCCAATAAAAGCAAACCATTCTGCCAAAATTAACCGCATATAAGTGCAAGAATTCGATGAAAAACCATAGAAATTGTAAATTGTTCCTATTTATCCTTCAACAGATTGACATACTGCAGTTTTTATACCAAAAACAGACAAGCATTGCCCTCAAAGCCATTCAAAGTTAAGTCTGATTCAGATAAAAAGAAAATAAGCACGTCATCAGCTACCAAAAGAAAATTTTCCCATTGCATTAGGATGTCGCCAATCAAGTTTAACAGCATATTATCTTCATAAGTATCCTTCTTCAACATCATTCTCATGAAATATAGAAGGAACTCCATCCACTAAAGACACTTTCAACATCAGGATAGCTTCCATATATCAACTCTCAGCGTGCCAGCAAAGATGAAATGCTACCATCGTTCCATCAAGCCTGCCATGGTAATCCTCCTACCAAGTTGCCCTTACTGAAATTTTGTCAACAAGTTGATAGTCCAAAGACAGACATCTCTCCAAATAACAATTGGCACCCGCTAAAGATTCCCAAACCTATCTCTTCCTTGACAAAATATCATTTGGAAAACCATCCACAATGTAATTGACTGTACATGATGAAGGGCTAAGGATACGTTGCACATTAGTAACGTGCCATTCATATAGATTATCAAAAGCATCAAATCAACTCTCCAGACATTTGACAACACCATTAAGAAGCCAAATTAATTATCAAAAACTAATGTAGTGAAGTACCTGGCACAAGTTCCAGAAGCATCTGTCATGCATGTGAGAAAACAAAAATAACATGACTATCATGTTCTCCTAAAGATGTGAATTGATATCAACGGGTGCAAAAGTCTTTGTATGCAGTTTAGGCAGCTTGTTTACCAACAAATTAACCCATTTTCTGGGAATTTTTTCTCAAGCAATTTCATGTGCGAACATCTTGCTCGTTTACTCAACTTGGAGACATTTAGCTTCAGGAAATATGCAATGAACATGCGTCCACACACGCACAGAGACTTAGGCATGACTTCTTTACATAACATACCTCTAAAATTCTGAGCCCCAGCGCCAATAAACTCTAAAGCTCGAGTGTTCATCGTACCAAATTTCACATCCTTACAAGAGTCATATAACCCTTCACCAAAAGCGTCAGTTATATAAAAGTCAATCCCATCCACAGTCAGATTGTTATTAACCTGAAAAAAAATTGAATATTAGGAATCGAATGTTTGCTCCCTAGATACTGCAATTGTGTGTATGAGACTGAGAACCACATTGAGGTTCTCTGAGCACCTAACATTCTGCTATAACAGAGCAACTTTGGAGTTTGACTTTCAAAAAGACAAACCGAAAGTTAAGAGTAGGAAAGTAGATGAAACACAGGCCATACTTAGCATAGCACCTACTGCCCACCACCCTATCTACACTTATAAACATGAGAAACCCTAAAACAGGGCATTCATGAGGCAGTCACCCTAGATAAGCATCCACAATCCAACTGTTGTTCTAGGGATTAGACACAGTTCAAAACCCATTCAAGAAATTTGAAAATTAGTATATTCCGGTGTCTATACAATAAATAAAACTGAACTTAGAGAAAGACCAGTCCCTCGCTGTGAAAAGAAAACTGGGGCAGGGGGTAGACCCTCCTAAGACATGACCAGAAGAATGTGTAGGATTTCACACCTTTGAAACAGCAGTTACATCGATGAAACGGCTTTGATTTGGAGAGCAGGTAAGTTCGCAGAAGAGATTAGAAAGTTCCTCAAACACGCAGGGCAGCCTACAAGAAAAGGAATCGCCTGCCAAGTAGCGTAAAAGAATTGACCTTATTCATACTTCCAATTCGAATCTAAATGCCAAAAAATCACCAAAAAAAGGAAGTGAATATGGTTGAATAATGTCGATTCCAGTAGCAGTAATGTTGTCCTTTTTCTTTTGCTGGAAAGAAATGTCAGTTAGTTATGGCCAGATAGTTTGACTATTCGATACTGCCTTGAGCTATACTTAAAAAAGTGGCTTTTAGGCTTCAAGAGTGAATGGTCTTGAAGTATTCAAGCAAATTCATTTATGAAGAACAATGGCTCTTACTTGTTGGACTTGTGCCCGTAGTGTGTTAAACTGAGCTTCTGTGCAACAAACGTTCCCAGTAATTGTTGGACAGAGACTTTGTATCTTCGATGAGAGCAGATCATCTGGCTGAAATGAAATGCATTGAAGTCATAGAAGGCATTAAAACCAGTGAGCTAAGTTACCGCTCCAAACAGATAAGGTGAGATCCTAACTAATGGATGGCCTTGCTAATTATACAAGAACTAATATAAGCCCGATTGCCTGCATCATCCTAATCAACTAGCCAATACATGAACAGGATACCAGAAACATAAAGTGAACATGAAAAGTTAAAACAAACTAAAACGACAAAAAAATTTATGTGAGGATTGCAAGTGAAAACATCAAGATATATAAAATCTTAATTCTTGACAATGACGCATCAATTCAGAAATTCAGCTTTAACATTCTTAAATATACCTTCACAGATGGAGAACCATAAGGGCAGTTCAGAACTTTTCATCTGATCGAGCTCCACAGATGTCATACATAGCACAATATTCTTCAGAGTGTCGTTTCCCTGAACAAGTGCATGAGTTAACAACAATTTCCCCTCTGGATAGAAACAGGGCAAAATGATCTGTCACAACCATGCAAAATATGACAGAAAAGAGAAAAGAAACGTTCAGATGCCTGCACTGTGTTGAGGAGCTGCTCTAGTCTGTGATGCCCACAATGGGAAGGAAATGATGTGCATCAACAATCAAGCATCATGAATCAACAATATAAAGTACTTGAACTTCAGATAGAAAATTTTAACTGGACTGTATTGACTGAAAATTGATATCAAGTGTTCATCGTCCAAATTACAAGACAAAGAACACTTGCATCATGAGCAGTGGACAACTGAGAGACACAAAACTTCGATGAATTGAGAATTGAAGAAATCGAACTCCAATCGTAATTAAAGTGCCAAAGTAGCTCGCTTATTGTTTTACAAGTCAACTGAGCCGGATCCACCCTTATTTCCGGCAATTGAAATTGTACCCAGCAAATGAGCACTAAGTCTCTCACCCAGAAGTTGCATCAGCTGTCAAAAGCAACCGTGTCTCGGGCTTATCCGCGCCGATCGTAAATGCAGCAAATAAAACCTGCACTTGAACAAAACAAGGGAATTCAGTCAACTCCCCGAGACGTGATTTGAATCTCTTCAATACTGCACAGAAACCCATTAAATGCCCAGACACACTAACGCTTCGTAACCTCCACAAGCCATGCAACAACGCTTCTTGAAACTCTAATTCCAACGAACAAGCCTCGAGATTTAACTCACAACCACTGAATTCCAGGTTGTCATGTGAGACGACACCTCGCCGTCCGCTCGCTTTTTTCGGGCGAAATCTGAGTTTCAGTTCGATTACTTCTCGCCCAAACCTACTCTACAGCGGCGGACGAGTAAGCGAGTGAGAGTGAGAGAGCGACAGTGAGCCTCGATTTCCTAACTTAGAAAGCGAAATAGCAGTAACCGACGAACGTACAACATCACATGATCGCGACCGACGGTATTCCCTCCTTGGGAAGAACACGGCAAATTCACGCCGCTAGAGCCAAACCGAACGGAAAACTCGAGTAAGGAAAAGAAAAAGAAGAGAGCAAGGAAAGGACGGGGGGGGACGAGAGATTTCCTGAAACAGAGAGACGAGCGCGAGGAGCCTCGGCGGGGAACAGCCATGGCTGCGCTGCGTCGCGAGCTTCTTCTCTGCATCCAGGACGAACGCGAACACGAACCGCGGGTGCTCCTTCAGGGGAGAGGAGAGAGAGAGAGAGAGCAGGAGAGAGAATGTCAAAAGCGGGTATTTATAGTTACTGAACCGAGTTGGACTCGGTGCCAGTGGCAGTGTGCCAGAGTCGTAGCTCGTTGAGAGGAGTAAACTTCCCGATTCAAGGGGGCCGAAGATTACAGTCATTCGAGTACGCCCGATCTTGGCGTTATTTACAGATATGCCCCTTGCTTTCGGTTGGTTTGTCGGGTGCGAATCTGTTTTTCCCCATTTCGATTTTGTCGACCAGCGGCACGGACTAGAATAATTCACAGTAGGGGTGAGCATGGCCGGATGGATAGGGTCCCAACTTAAATCGTAAAATCGATCTTCTTATTACCAGCTCTCCATTTTTTAAATCGAGAATCTATTATATTTGTTCTAGAACCTATTTTAGAACCAACCCTATTTTTCGGTCTGGTTCCAAGCGAGAACCTGTTTTCCTTTTTATTTCTTTTTCTGATTTTATTTTTTCATCAAATAATATGAGTATCGATAAAATGATTCAAAGTAAAAGATGAATAATAAAACTTACTATGATAGTGACAACGAGAGGCGAGCTAGTCATGGCGACAATGCACGCATGCCGATCCCAGCTAATCTTTTTTCTTTTTAATTCCCGTCTTTATTTTTATTTTATTATATTTTATCTTTTTATTTCAGTTCATCGACCGCCGATCCCAACTAATTTAGGATAATGGTGATAATGATATTGATTTGTCATTATTTGTCTAGTCGCTATTTGCAACATGTACATACACATGTGCATTTCATGAGATATCATAGAACGCTAATGGAAGGCAAATTTGGATCGAGGCCCCAATTTCTGTTTTTCATGAGATGAAAAAACTCACTCGATGTGAATGTGCCGGGGAGGTATCGATTAGGGGTTTTTTCGTGAGACGAAAATTAATTTAAGGTAATTATGTCGTGGAGTCCTATTTCGAGATTTTTAATGGTACTGATTCTTAGAAATTTATATATACCACAATAAATTGAAACTTTTATTTCTTTTCAAATCAACAAAAAAATTCAGTGAACACTCACTAAAGAGAGCCTATATTTTTTGCCGCTGTACTTTTCTTTATCTTTGGGGCCGCGTGCGGTTGTTAGGACACAAAATCCGACCCTTGATTTGCAGAATGTGGGGGTTGATGTGGCTTTAGATTTGAGGGATAGAGTTTGGTAAAGGACAACGACACTTTGACACTCAAGGGTGTTCACATTGAATTCATGGAACAATTTACCCAAAATAGATGAACCAATCCGATTTTAATTGAATGACATGAAGTTGACATTGTTTCAAATAAGAGCCTAAAAAGCCATTGATGTCTCAAATAAAGGCTTAAAAGTAAATATTATTTTAAATAAAGACATGAAGTTACCTTATCAATCTCATAAAAGAACCTGACTCACCCATTAATAGAGGCATTTTGGTCATTTCGTATTTTTATTACTTTTTTGTTTGCTTTTTTTTATTTTTTTCAGGATTTCATAAGATGTCGGTGGGTATCGAACGCTTCTGCTCCCACCCGAGCCAGGAGGCGAGTGCCGAGCCGTAGCCTCCTACCTAGACATATGCGGTAGGATACGCATAGATCGTGCATGTGTAGAGGCGTAGCCCAAAAAAAAAGGAGGCATGCCCTACAATTTGAATTGCATGGGGCCTTTGCATTGTTATGAGGGTCGTGCCAAAAGTGGCTATTTTTTTTTTTTATATGTTGTGTTGTATGATTTCGCATGCATGAACTTTGTACTCATGGCAATTTAGCAAGCGAGACCGAAAAAAATGATTTGTTCCCCCAAAAAAAAAAAAGCAAAAACAATTTACTTCCTCGTTACGCGATACGATGCAATTTGACCCCAGAGATCTTGACTCGATCAGGCTGTCTTGCCTCCATTGGGAGTCTGGGACCCCCGGGTCGGTGAGCAATTGAAACATGATGTCCGAAGTCAAAGTTTGGGCAACTTCAAGGTCATTTCTGCGGGAGAGTAGTCAACCCTTTTCAAAGCCTGGGTGTTGCATGCGCTTAGCATTCAAATATTCGAGATTTTAAATTTTTTGGATTTTTAAATCTTAAATTTGGCGGGTTCTAAACTTTCAAACAGTATATAATAAATACGCTCAAATCATCGGGTTGAGCTGTTTGTTTCAGTTTTGGAGAACTGTCATTGGAAAAATGAAATACTTTCGGTTAAGAGGATTTTCGAAATGCAAATATATTTGGTAAAGTTTATTTTAAAAACACATTGCAAAGCAACTTTGACATAAATATCATTTGGTAAAAAAAATACCCTTGCGAATAATTAAAATTTTTAATTACTTTCTTAAAAAAAAAGTTCTTTTTTTTTCTTTCTTTCCTTAATTATATTCTCAGCCAATTGCGGCACCGATGACCAACCACAGGCCAGGCTTGGCCTCACCTTGACCTCACTGGATTTGCGAGGCAAGCCTCACCGCTCAAGGCTGACCCAGCCGAGCCAAATCCAACAAAGCTCAGCCTCTCTCGAGATTAGTGATGCCAAGGCTTGCGTAGTCGAGCCTAGAGCTCGCAGCCTACATGTCATGGCCGATCATTGGGTAGCCACCATCATCGAGGTTTGCGGTTGGCGGGAGAAGGAGCAACATGCATAAGAAGGAGGAAGAAGAATAAAATAAAAAAGAAGAAAATATTTTAAAAATAAAAATTTGTAGTTGCATTCTAAAGTACCTTCAAAGTTATTTTTGGTTAAAAGCATTAGGGGCCTTTGAAAATACAATTGTATTTCCCTAAAGTTGAGAAAAAAAACTACCAAATGCTATTTGCATTTGACTAAGAGATTTTAGATCCCCAAAACCCTTCTAAACGCTAAACCAAACAGACCCTTGGTTGTCTCATCGTTTTCCTATATGGTTTTCGCATTCGCATATGGTAGTTAGGGCATGACCGACAAGTATCCTCTTTCCATACCTTATTTTAGTTAGAAATGATTTTTTCTATTTATATTCTCTGATGATCTTCTTCCATAGCTACACGCGTTAGAATGATAAAATTTCTGTTCTCGAAACGAGAAATCATATGATAACAAGATAAATTTTCAACAAAATGCATTCTTAATGCAGTCGCATGCATTACTCTTTTATTCACAGCTCTTTATAAAGTCCTTTAGTGTGGTATGCTTCATTGTCATTTAGGTTTAGCCATTTAGTTTTGAGATTCGAAGAGTTTTTTCTCTTGTTTTTAGCTATTTGCTACAATAGGTGCGATCTCCTTGAAGATAGATGGTTTTGAGAATGAGATATTAATACTTTGTCTATGTATGAGAAATATTTTAAAGAGTATATAAATTTCCCCCCCTCGTTTTGATTTTTTTATTTTTGGAGATAGGATTCCTTCTCGAGTTGATGTGATCAATAAGTCCCCTTTTTCTCGCACTGGATTGATGCGTTCTTTAAGCTTGGATGGGTAAGATTCCTCCTACTACGAGCTTTTAGCATCGCCGAGTGGTTCGTCATTAGCTTGAAGGTGAACGTCAGAAACCCCGTCTTCTTCTCGTTAGATGTCCATCATTTATGCTCGACGATTTGATAGTATTCCAGCCACAATTGCATTCATTCCGACATACGTCCTATGTCTCTCACTTATCGCCCTGTCTTCGATAATTTCGAAATATTTTTCCGTTTGTCTCTCTATGATAAGCGAAGAGCAATCCTTTTCGGGGGGGAAGAAATAAATTCTCGAAGGCGTGAGTTTTCTTCTCGTTCATGGGGGAAAACGATTTTGACAACAGGGCAACATTAGTAAACTGAGTAATAATTTAAATGCTCTTTTAATGGCGTAGAACAGATCGTTGGTTGGGGGTGGTGTGGTTACAGTCACGGTTGGGGGGAGGGGAATGGGCGCTGAGTGGAATAATGATGGAGGGTGATGGGGTGGCCCCTCACCAGGAGTTAGGTAAAGCGTAAAATTCGCAAATTTTCAATTGTAGAGAGAGAAGCTGGAGAGAGAGAGAGACGCACGAGCGTCATCATTGCTGATCCTCTGACGTATCATTTCTCTCTCTCTCGTCTACAAGCCGATGCTCTCGTTCGCGTTCGAGCCCCCGTCGGTTTGCTTTTCCATTCATTTTAATTTTAACTTTATAGTTTCCCTCTTTTGGAAAGGACCCACGTGGCGCGCAGGATTTTCACGTTTCTCACCTCGCGCTTGTAATCGCTGCCAATCGATCCGTCAGGCAAGTCCGTGATAAGATTTCTGTGGTGAAATTTCTACGGGTCAGAAATGTTTTTCTGAATAATTTTCATTTGATACTAAATTCTAAAACATAGCTTTTAAATAGAAATCGCTTAGTTTGCTCAAAATAGTTTATGAACAGTAAAAAAAAATTTACTCTATTCAGAATAGAAAATTAACTTTGCTAGAAGTTAATTTTAAAGTAAAGTTTACTTAACTTTTAGGACCGTCATTATTTCCCTTTTTTCTTCTTCTTCTTCTTTTTTTCGCAGTCACATCTCGAGAATATTTAATTATTGAGTTGAATTTGTTTATTTTATATCGGGGATTATAATTTTTTGTTAAATTTATATATTTAATTTTTGATTTTTAATTATTTATATCATTATATAATGATATATAATATTTTTTTCATATTTTATTACACCGTTTTATTTCTTCTTATATTGAATTTCTTTTTAATTATATCTTTTATAATTATCTATTTTATTTTGTGTTTGTTGTAGTTTATTATTTTCATTTTGTGTATAA
>JAGVVM010008737.1:0-22680 GCA_019149425.1 Psidium friedrichsthalianum
GGACCATAATCCGAGGCAGCAAAATTGACTAGAGCAGATGACTAGCGTAATCAATGTTTAGAAGATTAAAAAAAAAAAAATGAAAGCTGAGACAATCCTAGCCAAAAGCTGGAAGTGGACATGACGCATATCTTCCATTGCGCATGCCCTTACGTTAATTATATCAATAATAAGATAGATTCTTAGTCATCCATGATGTAATTGCTCGTCGTTTTTCGTTCCATCATATGGAATTGGACTACCGCCCCATAATTATTGCAAAAAATATTAAGTGAAAATTTTAAAAACTCAATTATCGTTTCCCAATCTTGGGATCTTGTCTATCCCCACAACAGACAAAATCTCTCGCTTTTTCCTTACCTTGTGATGAAAGGAAAGCATGCTAGGCGCATCGATTGCTTCGTTTTTCAAGTCAATTTCTGATTACGATTGATCGCGAGGCAATAGTCTTTTGAATTTAACATAATATTTGATCAAACCATACGAAACCATATCAAATTTGGGAAATATATATATATATATATATATATATGTACACTATAATGAGCAGATGCAAGATGGCGAAGCTATCTCTCTCTCTCTCCCTCCTCCATGCATGTATAGTATATACCTCCATCGTGCGGCTGTTCTTCTTGGCGTGACTCGGTAAGACATTAGATGCTATCATATCGATAAAGGTCAAAATCTCAAATTATACTCACTATGACATGAATATTTTATTTTTTTGTGTCACTAAAAGCACTAAATTTGCCCACTGTGACATAAATACCATAATTTTTTTATGTTATAAAAAACCTCGAACTTATACTAGTGCGACAAACATACCCTGGATGGAACTATAATAGATGGTATATATGTCACATATATATAAGTTTGAATTTCATGATACAAAAAGAAAGTTATGGGCATTTTGTGTCACGGTAGGCAAGTGTAGGGCCTTTGGTATAAAAAAAAAAAAAGGAATATCGCATCACATGGAACGTAATTGAGATTTTTTCTAGGTATTTCCCTAATCGCTATCTTTTTAGAGACTACGAGACAAATAATAATAAATTAATTGAATCACATATAATCATATTCATACCGCATGACAATTTATTCAGGACTGTATACATTATTTCTTGATGCTTCACTTATATATTTCATGTGAACTTGGAGGCCATCCAAGTTTCATAACAATTAAAGACGTGGGTTAATGCGCACGAGCGTGCATGTAGCTAGCTAGTTATGTATTACGTGAGTGTCTACTTTTTCTTTTTTGTTAGAAGGAAAATTTGTTCACTTAAAAGAGAGGTAAATAATTTCAAAATAAAATTAATCATAATGCGTTACAATCCGGTGCAAATATGAAAATAAATCAACTTGATATAATCTCTAACAACTTTCTCCTTCCAAAAAGTAAATTTGTCAGAGCGTTGTAGACTTGAAATAGATATAATTGCGGTTTAATGAAAGGATAATATTGAAATATTTAGTGAGGAAAATGTCACTTTTTCATTTGACATAACTGAAAAGCTAATTAAATTGTATCGTGTTCAGCTCAAAACTACGGTTCTTTGGATTAAGAGTGAAGAACATAGAACATTGTGCTCTCTACGGAATAACTTCGCTTAGAACCATTATCTTCACTTAGAATTGTCCTCGTTGATGAACTTTTTTATCTATTCAAATGCACTAAATGACTATTATCTTCATTTACATTTATTTTTGGGGTAATCACAGCAGTTCTAAAATTGCATCTTGAAATTGGTGACTGTAATTTTGACCCCCCAAAAAGTTATGACCGTAATTAACTTTTTTTTTTTATCGTCCTTTTCACAGTCGGTGATTGTGTGTCCCCCACATCATTCGTCCTTCTTCTGTACCGTCCAATGTCCGGCATACTTTACTTGAAGGACCACCTCAACTTTTGTTCGAAGTTACAATCGAAAAAGCTTCGCCTTCAAATCTTTACCGGATTCCATGCGCGACAAACTTTTCATCCTTTTAGAAATTAGATCTAGGGAAAAAGGTAAGGGTGAAAAAAAAAAGGTTTGCCCAACATGTACAAAAGGCAGAAGAGTGAGAAAGAAAACAAGGAAAAGAACATTTTGCGATTCACACGCGATATGAGTATCCCACTTTAATGAAACTTATCTGTTTTTTTTTTATATGCATGCGATTTTCGTTCACTTACTAATTTAATTTTTTTAAGTAAGACATTTCGACATGGCATCACAATCGAATCCTGCCTCGGCTTTTGTTGCGTGTGCGGTGCTCATTTGTCGTCGAATTTCACTTCGTTCTTAATCTGATTTGCAAGTGAGAGTAAATATTTAGTTAAATTTTTGGATTGGACATTCTTATTACACTCATGTAATCTTAACTTATTTTTTTCTCATCATTTTTAGATTAATGACTGTTAATCTTTGGAGGAATACCAAAAAGAAAAAGAAAAAGAGGGATCCCAGGTTTGTGGAAAACCAGTGGACACTTGCTTTGGTGGGAGAGGCGGACACGCCTCTCTGGAGCGTCCCACTCATGTTAACTCCAATTTGGCCTTGGCTTATATCATCCGCGTGGAAAGGACAGTTTCTCTTTTTTATTTTTCCATTTCTTCGGCTACTTTTTGGTGAAATTTAGCCCTTGGTGGAATCAACATCATGATTGAGTGAAGGGACATCGTGATTATCTTATGAAGTACAATATTATGGACACTAACACGTAGCCGGCTAGGTTTTAATTTCAAATAACATGTAATTGGTACGATTTCTGTCAATCAGTTCATTTACTTACCTATGCAAAATAGCGACCTTGTCGGTATTATTTCGGAGAAGAAATGAAATGAAAACGTGGACATATGGTTGCTTGAGAATGGGCGAGACCACTTTATACCCCCTTTTTTTGTGTAAGAGGCACGTATGGATTGGAATAACTACATCAAAGTCAATGTTTATCTACTTCCCCATGTTTCCATGATCAAATAATTTAGATTCCACGCCATCCAATACCTCGATTTAGAAGAAAGATAATCTAGAAAGTTTCCTAAATATGCTTAATTTGAAATCATTGACAGTCTGGCAATTGCTTGGAAATGAAAAGCTTCCTTTTTTAGATGATAGAATCATTGACGCGCTTTCGAAGTTAGAATCATATACATTTTATCTATACATGGAGAAAGCCTGCATTTCTGTATTGGATGCGTTGCATATCTAGGACCTTAAAATCATGTTCGAATCTATGTTCAAATCCTCAGAGGGATGACAACTTTTCTGCATGAGGCGACGCGGTTTTAATATGAGTAGATAAATCTATATTGATAAATCTAAAATTGACATGCATTAGCACGAATTTAAAGCACGTAATTTTTGTTACATGCTTAATACAATATAATTTTTTTTTTTCTGTTACATGACTTTACAGAAATATACACTGAACTTGACTGTGAAAACAAATTGTCGGGCCAAATTGAAGTTTTTTAATTAGATTTTTTCAATTTTATCCAATTCTATGTCTGTACTTAAATGATTTTAGTAAAATCCAGTATTCTCTCATGGGATAGAACATATATGTATTTGTACTATCTAGGATAGGGTATGTCTATGTTTGTACTTAAATCCAGTGTTCTCTCATATCATTTACGATATTCAGAGGATTTGTTTCTATCTAATCAAATTATTTCGTACTGACTTCTATATTCTTAGAAAGAAATACAGTGGTGGTGGATAATATTGATTCTATAGATGAGTTCCTAACCCATTTTCTGATAATTGGGAGGCGTGAAATATATATATATATATATATATATAGAGAGGAGAGAGAGAGAGGGAGAGAGAGAGAGAGAGAGAGAGAGAGAGAGAGAGAGAGAGAGAGTAGGATGATGAGGCTTGTAATTTGAGGTATTAGTGCTGTTGGGTGTTGACGGTTTAAGGATTGGCAACAGCTCTGGTCCTCAATTAATCTTGAATTATTTTGAATAAGAACTTGAAGTGAAATTTGTTCTAAATAAGGGTCTGAAACGGTCATTTCAATCTCAAAAAAGGGCATGATATCACTAGCTAATCAAGGGCATTTTCACCCTTTATTTTTTTTCTTTTTTCTATTTCAACTCCAAAAGAAAAAAAAGACAAGCCCTTCCTGCCTATGGCCGCCACCTTATATTGGTAGGGCGACGGCGGTGGTCTTAGCGAGGGCCGGCGACCCTCACCAGAATCAAAAGAGGGTCACGACCCTTGCGCAGACCAAGGGGAAAGTCGTGAGGGATCGGCTACCTCAACCCACCGCCAAGGGCGGTGACCCTGATAGATGGGAGGGCTAACCACAGGCGGCAAGCCCTAGCTTGTACTTTTTTAAAAAATATAAATTACTATTTTTTGTTTTTAAAAATTAATCTTATTTAATTAAAATTTTAGTTAAAATTGTCTTTGGATGAAAATGCACTTGACTAGTAGGAATATTTGGGCAGTTAACGAGGTTAGGCCCTTATTTGAAACAGTCATGGTCACTCTAGACCCTTACTTAAATAAGATTCACTTCAAGTATTTATGTCAGAAAACGGAGCACTTCAGCCCTTATTTAAAATTTTCTCGTTAATATTTTATGAACTGAAATTCAGTTGAAAATATATACAAAGCCCTAACCCACCCAATATATTTATAAAAAAAAAGGGTTTTCGTATCCTCTGAACAGAGGAAAAACAAGAAAATAAATTTCAGATGCATTTGCTGGCCTATTCCAAATTACTCGAAGTTCCACAGCAAAAAATGAAATATAATCCGACTTGTTATATCACATGAAAGAGAACTTTGGACATTAAGCGCACTAAATTAAATGGAATAAGTCCCTTCTGAGTAAAATTGTAGTGAAATAGTCTTTTTGACTTTAAATGCACGCTAGAATATTCCAGTAGAGATATTTTGGAATATCGGTCTAACATGAAAATGTATACGTACTTGATAAAAATTATTTCAGTTACGAAATCCACAATAGAATCTACTATGATAATCATAAATAAAGGACATGAAAGTATGATATGAACATTTAATACTAAAAAATTCATTAGGGAAATTTAAAGAAAAAAATATGCGAAGTGATCGCTAATTTCTAGTCTGGGAGAACATACAAACCGGTCGATTTACTTCATCCATTGATTAGTATCAAACTAGCTTCTACTAGATGGCCATGCGCCGAGTAAACCCACGGCACATAACGCCCCCAAACCTTCCCCGGTCGCCTCCGCGGTCTCGTTGTTGCCGTCGTGCGCAGGAGGATTTTGCTTCTAACTTGTTATAAAAGGCAAGACCATTTTCTATTCTTCAAATTGGCAATGAGTATGCTGCTCGATGGTTGACCTAGGAAGCCAAGCATTCCCCCCAGCCCAGTGGCAAAAGGTCTTTCGGAGTTTTTGAGGTTGAAGGGGGACCTGATTTTATGAATTTGCTGGGCTAGATCCCAGCACAAGAGGGACAAAGAGAAGGGGTCCCTTTGCCACCCACCTATTAAACTACAAAGGCTTTTAATTCCAATAGAAAGTGGAAGAAGGAGACAAGAGAGTTAGGCTTATCCTCTTGGAGAATCCATGTGATTTTTTATAAAAATTTTAGTAAGATTTTGCCCAATCCCGAGAAAATTTAAGATAAATCGAAATGGGATTTTGATCTTGGCAAAGTGTTTTTTTTTATGTGTGCCGGAAATCCTATAACTTATTACAAAAGTGCAATTGAGTTCTAAAATTTACAAAATATATTATTAAATCCTAAAACTTGTTAAATGGGTGCAATGGA
The DNA here is from genome assembly GCA_019149425.1 of Psidium friedrichsthalianum. NCBI lineage: Eukaryota > Viridiplantae > Streptophyta > Magnoliopsida > Myrtales > Myrtaceae > Psidium > Psidium friedrichsthalianum. The sequence continues at coordinate 5,763 of JAGVVM010008737.1, forward strand.
GCCCTTTCGTTAACTCGGTCAAAACTTGGCTAAAAGAAAATGTTAACGCGAATTATTTTTAATATATTATCTCTCCTACGTGACGATTATGTGGCTAAAACAATGTCATTTTAGCCCAAATCTGATTTTTGATATTTTTTCATTCCAATTTAATTAAAAAAAAGAAGAAGAAACAACAACATTAGAGTCAGGCAGCGAAAGGCAACCCTTGCCGCCGTCGCCCACCACCAAGGCCGACCGTGGTGGAAATGGTCGGTGACCCTCACCTAGATCTGGGCTTGAGCGCCCTTACCTGCGGTTGGCACGTCATGTACCCGATAATATTAAGCCAAAACTCAATCTAATCAATAATCTGGCGATCTCTTAGGTCTACCTACAATGTGTCTCTAGCATATTAAAATCAATACTAACATGTAGTCAGCTAGTTTTAATTTCGAATAACATGTAATTGGTCGAATTCCGGTCAATCTGTTCTTTTACCTACCCATACAAAATTGTGAATTGTTCACATTATTTCGGAAAAGGAATGAAAAGAAAACGAGGTCATATGGTTGTTTGAGAACGGGTGAGAGCTACCTTTTTGGTGTAAGAGGCACATAGGGATTGAAATAACTACAATAGAGGTAATGTTTACCTCCTTCACCGCGTTTTCATGAGCAAGTAATTAGGTGCCATGTCATCCTATACCCCGGTTTAGAAGAAGGATAATCTAGAAAGTTTCCTAAATATGCTTAATTTGAAGTCACTGACAATTATTTGTTAAAAAAACCTTCCTTTTTCAGAAGATAGAGTCATCGACGCGCTTTCGAAATTAGGAGCATATGAATTTTCTCTGAGCACGAAGAAAGCCTAAATTTCCCTATATAACGTGTAGCAACCTTAGAGTTATGTTTGAATCTTTACTCAAATTCTCGAAGGGATGAAAACATTTTTACATGTATTGACCTGGTCTTAACACGATTAGATAAACCAATATTGATAAATCTGAAAGTGATGTGAATTGGCACCAATTTAAAATATGTAACTTTTGTACCATGTTTTAATGAGAATATAATTTTTGCTCACACGACTTTTCAGAAATATACACTGAACTTGACTGTGTAAACAGGTTGCCGTCCCTAATCCGAGGGCCAAATTGAAGTTTTTAATTAGATTTTTCGATTTTATCCAACTCTATATTTATACTTTTATCCAGTATTCTCTCATAGGTTAAGAACGGTGTGTGTGTAATGGACCTTTCAATTGGGACAATTGTTCCTAAATATATATAAACACACGTTTGTATTTAAACCAGTATTCTCCCATAATAATTAAAATATTCAGAGGATTTATTTCTATCTAATCAGATTATTCCCTGCCGACTTCTATATTCTTAGAATTGAATCCAATAGTAGTGGATGATATTCGATTCTACAGGTGGATTCCACTTGGGATCCATGAAATCTTTTTTCTCTGTCAAATCACGACTATGGGATTTGAGGAAGTTTTGAGTGGGACGATGAAGCTTGTAATTAGAGGTATTGATTCTGTTTAAGGAGTTGTAACAGCTGTATTCCTCAGTTAATCCTTTGTGAACTGGAATTCAGATGAAAAATATCACCAAATGTTTTAAAAAAAAATGTTTGACCAAAACAAAAATAGAGGAAAAATGGGAAAATCAAATTTCAGATGCATTTGCTGGCCTCCTCCAAATTACTCAAAGTACTATGGCAAACAACAAAATCTAATCCGATATGATATATCATATTAAAACAGAACCTTGGACATAAATCGCACTAGAATCTGCTATCATAATAAGAGAGAGGTATTTTGAAATGTCAGTCTATATAATGATCTCACTCTATATTTACATGATAAAATTATTTTTGTTATAGAAATCACGATAGATTTTCGACTATCATAATGATAAAATTAAGGACAGGAAAGTATGACATGAGTATTTACTGCTTACAAATTAATTAGGAAAATTTAAAGAGAGAACCATGCCAAGTGAGCACTAATATCTAGCCTGAATGCCTGAATGAACATACAAACCAGTCGTTTACTTCATCCATAAATTTTACTAGATGGCCGTGTGTTCTGTCCCAACATCTTCCTATGAGTTAAATTCAGCTTGAGATAACCCATGGCATATAATTCCGCCCTCTCCTCTCCTCCTCTGCCATTACCATTGCCGTCGCCTCTGCAATCTCGTCGTCGTTGTTGCGCACAAGAGGATTTTGCTTTCTAACTTGTTACAAAAGGCACAATCTTTTTTTTTTTAACTCGTCAAACTTGGCTAAAAGAAAATATTTAACAAAATTTTTTTAATATATTCTCTCTCCTATGTGACGATTATGTGGCTAAAAACGATGTTGTTTTAGCCCAAATCTGATTTTTGATATATTTTTCATTCAAGTTTTAATTAAAAGAAGAAGCACGGCATTTAGAATCAGGCGACGAGAGGCAACCCTTGCCACCGCCATCCACCACCGAGGCTAACGGTGTGGAAATGTCGATGACCCTCCCCCAGATCTGAGCGAGGGCCTATAGGCCCTTGCCTGCAGTCTGCACGTCATGTGTCTGATAATATTAAGTCAAAACTCAATCTAATCAATAATCTGGCGATCTCTTAAGTCCACCTACATTGCTTGTAGTATATTAAATCAATACTAACATGTAGTCGGCTAGATTTTAATTTGAATAACATGTAATTGGTCGAATTTCGGTCAATCCGTTCATCCACCTACCCATACAAAATTGTGAATTGTTCATATTATTTCGGTGAGAATGGGTGAGAGCTACCTTTTTGTGTAAGAGGCATATAGGGATTGAAATAAGTACATTAGAGGTAATGTTTATCTACTTCACCGTGTTTTCATGAGCAAATAATTTAGGGTCCACCTCATCCAATACCTTGTTTTAGAAGGAAGATAATCTAGAAAGTTTCCTAAATATGCTTAATTTGAAGTCACTAACAATTACTTGTTATAAAAACCTTCCTTTTTTAGAAGATAGGGTCATTGACAACATTTTAAAATTAGGATTATATGATTTTCTCTAAGCACGAAGAAAGCCTAAATTTCCCTATCTAACATGTAGCAACCTCAGAGTTACGTTTGAATCTTTATTCAAATTCTCGAAGGGATGACAACATTTTTACATGAATTGATCCAATTTTAACACGATTAGATAAGCCAATATTGATAAATCTGAAAGTGACGTGAATTGGCACGAATTTAAAGTATGTAACTTTTGTAACAGGCTAAATAAGAATACAATTTTTTGCTGTTACAACGACTTTATAGAAATATACACTGAACTTGACTGTGTAAAGATATTGCTGTCCCTAATCCGAGGGCCAAATTGAAAGGTTTTAATTAGATTTTTTCGATTACATCCACTCTATATTTGTACTTAAATCCAGTATTCTCTCATAGGATAAGGACATGTGTGTATATATACGTTCATATTTGTCGATCCTTAATATACTATTTACGATGGGATACATCTATCTTTGTATTTAAACCAGTATTCTCCCATAATATTTAAAATATTCAGAGGATTTATTTCTATCTAATCAGATTATTCCCTACCGACTTCTATATTCTTAGAATTGAATCCAATAATAGTGGATAATATTCGATTCTATAGGTGGATTCCACTTGGGATCCATGAAATCTTTTTTCTCTGCCAAATCACGACTATGGGATTTAAGGAAGTTTTGAGTGGGATGATGAAGCTTGTAATTAGAGGCATTGATTCTGTTTTAAGGAGTTGTAACAGCTGTATTCCTCAATTAGTCCTTTGTGAACTGGAATTCAGATGAAAAACATCACCAAATTAAAAAAAAAATGTTTGACCAAAACAAAAATAGAGGGAAAATGGGAAAATCAAATTTCAGATGCATTTGCTGGCCTCCTCCAAATTACTCAAAGTACTATGGCAAACAACAAAATCTAGTCTGATCTGATATATCACATTAAAACAAAACCTTGGACATGAATCGCAATAGAATCTACTATCAGAATAAGAGATTATTATTTTGAGATGTCAGTCTATATAATGATCTCACTCTATATTTACATGATAAAATTATTTCCGTCACAGAAATCACGATAGATTCTACTATCATAATCATAAAATTAAGGATAGGAAAGTATGACATGAGTATTTACTGCTTACAAATTAATTAGGAAAATTTAAAAGAGAGAACCATGCCAAGTGAGCACTAATATCTAGCCCGAATGCCTGAATGAACAGACAACCCAGTCGTTTACTTCATCCATAGTTACTACCAAACTAGCTTTTACTAGACGGCCGTGCATTCCGTCCGACATCGTCCTATGAGTTAAATTCGGCCTTAGATAACCCACGGCATATAATTCCGCCCGCTCTCCCTCTCCTCCCTCTGCCATTACCATCGCCGGTCGCCTCCGCAATCTCATCGTCGTAGTCACGCGCAAGAGGATTTTGCGTCTAACTTGTTACAAAAGGCACAGCTTTTTTTTTTTTTTCTTGAAATTGGAAATGAGCATGGTGTCCGATTTTGGACCTAGGAAGCAAAGCATGCCCCCAACCCCAGTGGCAAAGGTTTTTCGGAGATTTTGAGGTCGAATGGAGACCTGAGTCCATGAATTTGCTGGGCTAAATCCCATCAGAAGAGAGACAAAGAGTACCTGTCCCTTTGCCACCCACCTATTGAACTATTAAGGCTTTCAATTCCAATAGCAAGTGGAAGAAAGGGACGAGCGTTAGGCTTATCCTCTTGGATAATCCATGCGATTTTACTTTTCTTCATTTTAATTAGATTTTGCCCAATGCTAAGAAAATTTAGAAAATATTTAAATAAGAACCTAAAGTACTGCATTTTTTTTTTCAAATAAGAGCCTGATCAATAATATTTTTGTCATTTTTATTTTCTGAATTTTTATATTTTTCCTTTTATATTTTCCTTTTTGCTATTTTTTTTTCTCTATTGGGGTAGGCGAAGGATCGACGACCTCACCCAAGCCCTTGCTTGGCTGGCGAGTGCTCGCTTCACCTAGATGTGGTTGGCCCTTGCGTGGGAAAGCCTCACAACATCCTCGAGCGCCCTCGCCTAGCCCTCGCCAGTGGCCCGGTCATCACTTGAAACTGGCCACTAATGAAAAGGAAAGGCAAAAGAATGGATGAAAAGGGAAAATGACAAAAATATTCTTGGTCAGGGCCATCTTTAAAATAACGAGAATACTCTATGTCTTTTTTTGAAATATGATCCACTTCGAGCTTTTATTTGGAATTTTCCTGAAAATTAAGATAAATCGAAATGGGAGCTTGATCTTGGCAAAGTTTTTTCTTTGAAAAATGTTCTCTGTTGGTTAGATTGTCCCCCAGAAATTAGGCATGATTTGCTCTTCATCAAGTGCTCTTTTAGTGTGGGCGAAAATTACCCAATAAACCTGCATCCAATCCGGGTGCGTAGTTAGAAACTTTTTCCGTGGAAATATCTTCTTATTTAATTTAATCTTGATTTATGAAATTTCTATAGCAAGTGAACCTCGTTCGATTGCGGTCCGAGATTAATATAAAAATAAATCACAAAAGAGAGTTCAAATGTTATTTTGTTTTTATCGTGGACTAGTCATGACACACCACCTCAATATGTACAAAATCTCGCTAATAGAATTTTGTTTTTTTTTTTGTTTTTTTTTTTGCTTATAATCATCAAAATGGACTCTCGAAACCCAGAAGAATTGGACCACGTTAGGAACGCGGTCAATTCTTTGGGTTTCGGGTCAATTCTTTTGGGCATCAAATTAGGGATACTCCAATATAGCCCGACGAACGGCCCGTCGTTCATATTTTTGTGATCGAGGTTCGCAAAGAAGGTCAACCTTATTGCAAGTCAAAATTCAACCTCCAATTTTATTCATTTGGTGACCTTTTTTTTTTTTTCAAATAATTCAACCTGAAAAACGCTTGGAAATAATAAATAAACATGAACCTCCTTCCCCAAAAATACAGTCAATCGCAGCCGTCCATCGCCGAAAACGTGGCGAGCCCCCTCAAATCCTCTTCCCCATAGAATATTCCCCACCCGATTCCTCTCTCCGCTATAAAGCAGTCTCAAAACCGTAAAGCACTCACCAAAAAACTGCCCCCCCACCACCCCACAGAAAACGCAACAGGTAGAGACAGATGTGCGAGGCCCTGAAGAACAGCTACCGCCTCCTCGAGGAGCTCGGCCGCGGCCGCTTCGGTACCATCTACCGCTGCTTCTCCCCCGCCAAGAACGCCTTCTTCGCCTGCAAGGTCATCGACAAGTCCCTCCTCTCAGACGACCCTGCCGACCGCGACTGCCTCGAGAACGAGCCCAAGATCATGTCCCTCCTCTCCCCGCACCCCCACATCGTTGACATGGTCGACGCCTTCGACTCCCCCGACTCCCTCTCCATCGTCATGGAGCTCTGCGAACGCCGCACCCTCTTCGACCTCGTCGCCCACCGCCCCTTCTCCGAGGCCGAGGCCTGCCATTACGCCAGGCAGCTCCTCTCCGCCGTCGCGCACTGCCACCGCCTCCGGGTCGTGCACCGCGACCTGAAGCCCGACAACGTACTGCTCGACTCCCGCAACGACCTCAAGCTCGCCGACTTCGGGTCGGCGATCTGGCTCGGCGAGGAGGGGAGGGCGACGGCGGAGGGCGTCGTGGGGACCCCCTACTACGTCGCGCCGGAGGTGCTGCTGGGGAGGGAGTACAACGAGAAGGTGGACATTTGGAGTGTTGGCGTGATACTGTACATCATGCTGTCCGGAGTGCCTCCGTTCTACGGGGACTCGGTGGAGGAGATCTTCGAGAAGGTGGTGAGGGGGAATTTGAGATTCCCGACGAAGCATTTCCGGGGGTGTCGGCGGATGTTAAGGATCTGCTTCGGAAGATGATATGTCGGGACGTTCACAGGCGGTTCTCTGCAGAGCAGGCTTTGAGTGAGTCCTCTCTCCTCCACTGCTTTCCCCTTTAAAGTGGGTTTTCATCCGATCACTAGAGGGTGATCTGTGACTGAATCAAAATTGTTCTTTTTCCCCTCCTTGTGGAGTTTGGGGAGAGATCGTCTGAGTTTCTTCCCGTTTGGGTTTTGTTCGTTCTGGTTCTGAATTGGCGATAAAAATCTGATTTTTTGGGGGGTTTTCTGATAATTCTGGAATTTAAAAGGGGGTTTATATAGGCATTTTCAATTCTTTCTTCCTTGGATTTTGATTACGAGATTTTGTTAGGATTCCCCTTCTCGTCTTCGAAGTTTGGAAAAGGGTCTCGTGTTTCTAACTTGGCGAGAAAGTTTTTATTTTTTCTCGATCAGATGCTTGAAGAGGGTAAAGAGGATTTGGGTTTTGAAGATTTGCCTCTGGTTCATTTGATTGAATCTAAAGGTCTTTTAAAGATGCTGCATTTTTTCTCTCCCTGTAGTTTGTTAGTGATATTAACCATCTGAGCTTCAAAATTTTATTGTCCTCCCACTTTATACTCAAGAGTGCCTGTTCTACTGTAAATGCGCAGGGCATCCATGGATTCTGAATGGAGGCGAGACAAACTCGCTGGCTGATCTGACCTAAACAAGACCCCCCTTCTTCCTGAATCGAATCCAAAAGTTAAAACTACTGGGTTGGTGGTACTGGCAGGATCCTGTAAATATGCTACTTTTTTTGTGGCTTTCCCCAATGTAAATTCATCATCAGATCACTTCCTTCCCCTGCTTTGCTTCTCCGCCTGAGCTCGTAACTCTCCGAGGCCAAGATGGATCGCATCCCGGAGTTGAGAGACAGAGGGAGAACACCTGGAGGGTGCTGCTGAGAGACTGCAGATTTCCATCTTTGTTCAAATTTTGATCCTTTGTTCTTTTTGTGGAGGCTTATGTCTGGTGTTTTGGAAGAGGTAAATAGGGGTTTTGAGAAGCCTTGCTGTGTCTTTCCCCACGCCATCTCCGTTTTCCCCGTGAGAGTGCGGAAGTGAGAAAGCCACTTAGCCGACGGAAAAAGAGAGAGAAACGAAAGAGAGAGAGAGACTGCTCTTTTTTTTTTTTTTTGCATCTTTTTGTATAATCTGCAGTGAATGGAATCAATAAATTCTCTCTTTTTTTCTTCCTGTCATTTTCTGGTGCGGCTGGAATTTAGACTTTGCTTCTTCTTCTTCCACGAGTAATTTCTAAAAGAGCACATTTGGGTGCGTGGAAAGACGTTGAGAGACACGTTGGAAAATGTCTGCCTTCTTCGAATGGGCGGCATAAAGAAGAGCATATGCTCTTCTCCACGCCCTGTTGCCATGAAAGTGAAGCCTCGCGTCCTTTCCTGGAACAGGGGGCCGCTGGTCCCCTGTTTAGTCTACCTCTCTGCAGTTCCCTTCATTTTCAAGTCTTCTTCATCAATGAGTCAATTATGGACGAAAGGAAGAGGAAAGAAAGCAAAAAAATCAAATTTTCCTTGTTTTTTTTTTCCATATATTTTGGGTTGAATTCCTTAAAAGAGACGGTAAATTTGGTCCAACAAAATAATTTTGACCGATTGTTTCTTTAACTTTGGAATATTTTCGCTTTGAGAAAGAATCAATCAAGGAAGGCAAGCGCATCATTGCCCCAATGCAAGAATCTTTTACCAGGGAGGCCGGGAGCATATGCCTTGTCCATCTCTAAGGATTCTCTAGAAGGTTGCAGAGAAACGCACCTACTGCTCACTCTCGAGCATCTTCATAAACATAGAATAAACATAAAGCCTTTCTTAGAATCATTGTATTCCCAAACTTTCTGGAGAGGCGTGCGTAGTGCATGACCTCGACAAGCTCGGCGTGATTTAAGGAAGGAACATAAGCTGTCGCATCTGGAATTCTTTTGCAAACTTTTTTTTTCTTGGTCGGAATCTTTTGCAAACTTCAAAAGCTTGAAAAAGAGGAGATCGAGTGTGAAACCTGCGAACCCCACAGGGCTGATAGCTTATCAAACTGTGCAACTTTGACAATCACATTGGGACGAAGAGGAAAAGTCTTCAATTTGACTTTGTTCTTTTTTTTCTTGGGACTAGAATGAATTCAACTTCTCAGACCAGATGCATGGTCATTATGATCCCACCAGATACGCTATGTGGGTTTTTACCATTGCAGAGATCTGCTTGTTTTCCCCATAGAATAAGTTTTCTTTTTCTTCTTTCTAGAACTTGTCTTGAACGTTACGGTGAATTGAAAAGAGCTATTCATCATCCATCATCCCAACTTAGCCAAGGCTTTACTTTCACCGGTTTGAGAGTGGCTAGTGTTGAAACCCTAACAATTTTAACAGCATTTCCTTGCAAACTTTTAATCAGCTCGAAAGAAATCTTGCATTTTTCTTTGTATGTTTAAAAGATAAAAGAGTCTTGTCTCCAATGTCATATGGCCATGTTTATCTTTACTTGTGTTACTTTGTAAAACTCGAATATTTTTATGTGGAAGTGAGGGGAAACCCGAATTTTGAAAAAAAGATAACCTAACTTTCAAATTTAAGTATTGAAAGTGGATCGTAATTTCATTTTTTAATTAATCGTAGGTTCACGACATAATCGTGCATAGGTCGCTCTTGAATATTTCGTTTAGAGTACGTTTGTTTCAATAGGGATTTCGTAATAAAGGATATATTTTCCAAGGAAAGTAATTTATTTTTTTTTTCTTTGATGGTTTAGGGAAAAATGAATTTCTTCTTGCTAGAAGGTGAGGTCGTTTTTCCCCAATCTAAATTTATTTTTCATCATTAAGGGCGTGCATGACAACCATTTGTTCTAGAAATAATTTCTAGAACAGAAATAAATTTTTCTGTTTCTGCCAGAAACGACAATTTTTTGTTTTTGGTTTTGGCCCAAAATCTATTTCTAAAATAAAATTTGTTTCAGAAATAGAGAATAGAATTTGCGTTGCCAAACGAGTTTCTGTTCCAAACCTATTTTTGGAATGGGTTTGGAACAAAAATAGAGAAATAGAAACGTTGTCATGTGCGCAATGCTCTCCGGAATTGATTAGTTTTCTATAGTCCAAATATCGAAAAGTTGGAAAATGAATTTTTTAAAGTAGATTTTTTTTTTCAAACAAGCGGATCATTAATTTATATCATCATTTCGCTGATTGAATGATGGAATTGAGAGACATTACGGTTTTTATGACCAAATCTTACTACTTTTGCTTTATTAGTCCACCACTTCAAGTTCCTGTGCTTTGTAACAAGTTATCGAAGTTCATCCAAGCGTTCGAGGCGATTCCTCGCTATCTTTTGCTTGGTAAAGCTCACAAATCTGGTAGGAGGTCAGGTGATTATGTCATATCCGCTTGTAATTTAAATTAATCAAGATTAAAGGCACGCTTTTCACGAAAATTCATGATATGCAAAAAAATTTAAGGAAAAATGATTCTCTTACATTGCTTTACGATCATCCATGAAACTATGTAAGCATAACCAATCATTTGTTAGAAAATGGCTTTGAAAGTATTTTTTTTGTTAATTCGGAAAACAATCGACCCCTAAAGAGAAAATAAAATGTGGCTCATGTACTTTGGTGTGGGGGTTCATTTTAGTCCTTGAATGTGAAGTTCGTCGCTGATTTTTACTTTTACAGTGACAGTTTTGACACGTAGTTGGAATTAACTTTGCTTCTTCTCCTTCCACGGGGAGTTTGAAAGAGCATATGCCTGCCCCCCGTGACATTTACGCCCAACTCTTTTGACGTTTGGGTGGCGTGGAAACGTGTAGAGAAGATGTTGAAAATCGAGTGCCTTCTTCGGCGGGAAGCATAAAAGAAAAGGATATGCTCTTTATATGCCCTTTTACCACGAATGTGCCTCTCTAGTCTTCTTGATTGGCAAATCTTCTTCGAGGAAGTCAATTATGGAAAAAGAAGAGCAAAGTAAGAAAAAAAAAAGGAGAGAGGATAAATCGTTGATTTTGAGAGCGAAATCTAGATTTCATTAGGTTTATTCGTTTTGCGAAAAATGATATGCTTTTGGAAAGTTGTTTCCCGAACAATATTTTACGTATTCGGTTAAAAACCTAAAAATGACTTGAAAAGTATTTTTGCCTTCGGTATGGAAAGTCGGATTTGATTTTCCCTCCATGCACTTTTTTTAAGTTTTTAATTCTAGTTTATATTTTTTTTTTCTCATTTATTTTATTTTTTCCCTATTCTTCAGCCGGTCACTTAGCCACATATGACGGCCAGTATCAACCTGCAAGTGAGCTAGAGACTCGCCACAAGCCGGTGAGGTCAACCTCTTCGGCCTCGCTCGCCTGTGGTTGGCAACTGGCCTAAGAAGAATGGAAAAGAAATAAAGGATTTTTTTTTTTTTTAAAAAAAAAAAAAAAATTAATTAAAAAGAAAATAAATTTAGAGAGTGGATGAATGAAAGATGAGAGAAGATATTTCCTCTCTCAAAAAAGTGAAAATCATTTTTACTCACTTGAAAGTGTTTTTTTTTTCCATAAGCAAAAAATATTTTCTTCGACTCACTTATTTTCTTTTGAACTGAGTGCTGAAAAATCCGAAAATATTTTCAGGAACAATTAAGTAATGCAAGCGCATCATGCCCAATGGTTGGACACGCGCATGCCCTAAAAGACTTAACGGAAAGCTAGAAGCAATTTGGTATTTCCCTCCTATTACGAAAAGAAAAAACAATTTGTAGAAATTGGGGGGCTTGAGGATCGGTCTTAGAGAGGATCGGCCTCTTAGTACCTACAAAAAAATAATGCTCGAGGTTTGTAGCTCGCCTCTGTTGGGATTACATGTGGTAAACTAGGCATTCAAGGCTTGCAAATGACCTCTAGAGGTTATTGTAACCACAAAGCTCAAGGGATGCAACAATCTTTTGACGTTAGGCACCATGCAGCATATGCTCTTGGCCGTTCTAAGGATGTTCCTTCCAAGGTTTGCCGAGAGAAGGAACACCTTAACTACTCTCCCTCAACTACTCGAAGAATATCTTTAATAAAAAATTAATAATAGACATATTAAAATTTCTCCTCCTTATTATTATTTAATATTTCACAACATATTCTCTGGAAGTAGGCGTTGGCTAAGTTACATGCCCCGAAAAAGTTATTCTAGGTTATTGTTTCACGAAAAATTTTTATATAATCTACAAAAAATATTTTTATGAAATTGTCCATCGCTTGGATCGCTCGAACTAATTAGTTCCCTACTAAAAAAATATTTTTTTTATATCGGCATTAATTTATATTTAAATATTTTTATGAATGATGAAAATACTTTCGTTTTTATGGTCATTTTAATAGCAATACAAATATATATTTTTTTCAGAAAAAATATCTTTCAATTTTTCAACGAAAACACACACATAAGTTGTCGATCCGGAATTTTTTTGACAAAGCCAAAGAGTGTGAAAAGAGAATTAGATCAAGTGTGAAAGCTCCTTCCCAACCCAATACATGGTTGATAGCGTTATCAAATGGTGCAAATTTGACAATCAGCTGGGAAGAAAGGGAGAAAAGTCTTCATATTGACTTTTTTTTTTTTCCTTTCACCGGAGCCGAGTTGTGAATTCAACATCTCCGACCAGACCTCATGAGGGGTTAGTCTTATATATGATCACATCTGATACGCTATCTGGGCTTTTTTCATATGAAAATTCTGCTCCATTTTCAACTGAAAAAACTGTTCTTTTTCCCTTCAAACCAACTTGCTTGAACGTTATGTCAATTGGAAAAGAGCTAATAATGCCAAATTAGCAAACCCGCAATACCTGCCACCAGCCAAAACCACTTGCGAGTGGGTTAAAACGTTGACGACCTTGCAATTTTATCAAGATTTTGTCTTAAAAAAAAAAAATAGAGTCTTCTCTCGAGTCTCGTAAAGCTAATCGAAAGTCTAAAATCACGAAATTTGATGTAAAATTAGGGAGACATCGAGTTTTGAAAAACAAAATCGTAAATTTCAAATTACAGCATTGAAAATCGGTTGAAGTTTCTCTATTAATCAACGTATTAAATTTCTCTTTTAATCAATCGTCAATCCTTTAATCATGTATTTGAATGTAATCTCGGAGATCTTGTTAATCCGCTTGCGAAAATTGGGAATTATGGGTGATTAACTATAGTCTTGCTTATTTTTTTGTTATCTTTTCATTGTTGAATTTTTGGATGATTGAAAATCAATGTTGAAATCCCTAAAACAAATAATAAATACAATAATCACAGAGATATTCGATAAGTTCTTTCTTGTTTGAATATGAGGAAACTACATTAGAAGTATGGGTATTCTACTCGATATTGTTTACGCTTTGTGGATGTCTGAATTACTGATTTCATTTTGGAGATATTCATGTTGAAAAAATTATCACATACAAATCAAGTGTGACATAAGGTATGATAGTTTTTAGTGACCGTATATATGCTTATTTAACTAAATATACATTTTTGGATGATCGACAACAGAATGCTTTATGGATTTACGGGCTAAACGAGATTGGGGAATCGATTGCCTGGACTTGAAAAGCGTGCAGGAGCTGATTGCAAGTATGTGCGGAAATTCGATTATATTTTGGCGAAGTGTTCTTAAAACTTTGTAACCTAAATATCACAGTTTCTTGGTGGAATCTCAATTTTTTGTCCTTCTCTGTCAGGGTATCGATATTTAATTAGCTTCTGAGAATAATGTACTACGAGATATAATTATGACTATTATAACCAAAACAATGTTACGCCTACCCAATAGATGTGCAAAAACTACCAACCGACTGCGGTCCCTGCCATGTGATGTGACACCTTTACACCAAATAATGATAATTAAATATCAGTATTAATGTCTTATGAAACACAGTGTCCAAGCAAGAGAGAGAGATAGACGAGAGAACAGAGCAGGTTATTGAACATTTACTATGGATGGGATCCTAGGAAACTTGTACTTTTCTCTTTTTGAGAAAAGATGTTAGGGAGAAAACCTAGATCAACATGAATACGTGATGACTAAATATATTATTTTTTATTTTGTTGTACTTAATGTACTTCCAGTCTTTTAGATATACATGATTATTTTTTTTTATTAATATCACGAAAAACTTTTAATTAATATATTTATAATAAATTTATCTCAAATTATTTTTTTGAGTATTAAAAATCCAAATCTATATCTTTATGACAAATTTACCATTAACTAACTTTTTTTAGTATAAAAGACCCCAAATTATTATACCTGTAACAAATTTACCCTTTGTTAAATTGGATTAATGTTATGAAAAATTTCAAATTGATACACATGCGATCAATAAATAGTAAAAAATTTCGGACTGATACACTCCGTGAACTTGCCACGTACCATCATGTTCAGCAATTTGATGTTAAATTTAACGAAAAATTAATGTCTGATAAATTTGTCATAAATATATTAGTTTAAGGTAAATTTATCGTAAATGTATCAGTTTGAGGGTGTTTTTGTTGTCAAAAAAAATAGTTTGAGGTAAAATGTTGTTTTTTTTTATAGGTGTACCAATTTGAGATTTTTTTTCTGTGTTATTAACCACTATTTTTTTTTTATATTATATTATGAAATTGGGAAATATTTATGTGGGTATAAGATGATTCCTCTTCTCATCTCTCCTTGATAAGTCCCCCACACCTCACGTCTCTTGCTTTCTTCTTTAAGAGTTATCAAAAAGTTGATTGGAGTGTTTGGTAAGGTTTCATAAGTTGTGTAGGAGCTTAGGGTAATTGTGTTATTTATCAGCTTATTCACTATGTTTCTAATCCCTAATTAACGAAGATTATGAAAAACTTGAGGACTAAAAATAAGAGTAAGTCCTGTACTTTGGTGTGTTTTTCATTTTAGTCCTTTAAATAAGTACACTCTATGCTTTTCTTGCTCCTATAGAGACGTATCAAAGTACACTTTATACCTTTGATCTCATACTTACAAGAAGACGAAACCGGTAGCATAATCGGTACAAAAAACGATTTGTTAACTTATGATAAGTACTCGTAAATTGAATCTTAATATCAATATGATTCAAATAATTTTTTTTAACTTGTAAGTTGATGTAATTGTAGCTTTAGGTACACATGGGAATTTCTTTTGGATAGGGTTTAGGAAATTTGGCAATTGTTTTGTGGATGAGAAGATGATTGATTCCTCTTCTCATCTCTCCTTGATAAAGTCACTACTTCATGTTCTTCTTCTTCGCTAACACGTTATGATGGTTCGTCCAAGTGGTTCTAGGCACTTCCTTGCTCTCTTTTGGCTTAGTAAGGCTTTTAAATAGTTGTGTCGGGAAGAGCCTTGGTTAATTATGTAATATATAAAGCTCATCACTATTGTATTCCTAATTCCAAATTAATCAAGGAGTAATTGGGCCCCAAGATATTTCACTTTTGAAAAAATTCCTCATGATCTTGAAACAATCGTTTTCCCCAAAAAAAAAAGATCTTTTATATTTGCTATGAAGATGAATAAGCACAAAAAAACTATAATTTGTCTCAGAAAAATTTAATTATGCAAAAAAACAATCCGGCACTGTAAAGAGAAAACATGGATTGTGCATCCAAATAACGTACTTTGGTAGTGTTGTTAATTTTAGACCCTAAATGAGTACTTTTGTTGTCAAGAATTTTTGCTTTTCTACATTCGACGTGTTTGACATGTATTGGTTGGAATTAAAAAACTTTTTGCTTCTTCTCTTCTCCACGATGTGAGTTTGCAGAGAAGATGTTGAAAATGGGAGGTGCCTACTTCGATTTGGGAGCATAAAAGAAAAGGGACAGGCTCGTTCCTGGAGAGGTTGGCGTGGGTTGGCATGACCTCAAAATTAAAAAAGCTCCTGCGCGATTTAAGCCAAGAAAAAAATAAAGCTGTCGATCTGCAATGCTGTTTTCACAATAATTTTCAGTAAACTGAAAAAGGAAATAAGAGATCAAGTTAGTGGGATAATCTCGTTTCGAGCCCAATATGGCTGATAACTTATCAAACGGTGTTGCAACTTTGATACTCACACTGGAAGATAGAGGAAAAGTCTTCATTTTGAATTTTTTTTTTTATGCGGTTAGACACTATGAATTCGACTTCTCAGAACCATGGTGCATGGTCTTATGGACCCACCCGATGTCCCTTTTTTTCTTTTTCTGTTTTCTTCTTCTCTTTTTTCCGTGCTTGTTAACAATGGTTTGCGCTTTACGTATGCTAGCAAAGCTGGCGTCAAAAACTTAAGACTATGTGAAACACAGCGCTAGGGTAGCAGGTATGTTGAAACTTCGAGACTTTCTCAAACTGTGACTTGAGGCTACTATATCTGTGTCTATCCAGTAAGTTAGCTAATCGAAATTAACTTGTGTAGTCTATCCTTTTTTCCACCGTCTACTCTTTCCTAAATTGAGGGGGAAAAATATCTGTTTTTTCTTCATCTCCCATGAAATTTTTACATTTCAGAGTAGAGATAAAGCCTTTAATAACCAAAGGGCTTCTCTGCGTTTTTACCTCCCTCAGAATTTCCCTCTGCTTCATTATTGCCCCTTCCAAAATGCACTTTTTTTCTCTAGCAACTTCGTCAGGAACGTTAAGGTGAAATGAAAACGCGGACTAATCATCCTTACAACTTTAAGACCAACGTTATCCCTTTCGCCGATTTTGAGAGTGTGGTTTGTGTTGAAACCCCTTCCCAACAAATTTTAATATATTATCTCCTTACAAACTTTAATCTACTCGAAAGAAATCTTCTAGATTTTTTTGTTTTAAAAGATAAAAAGGGCTCATCGCCAGTCTCTATTGGCTTTATATTTACGAGGACAAATGAAATTCTATAAAATCGAAATAATTTTTTATAAGGGACGCGGGTTAGGAGGATTGAGGAAAACCAGGTTTTGGATAAAAATTTTATCGAAATTTAAATTTAACTATTGAAAGGTCGATTGAATTTTTTGTAATTCCAATCAATGGGTTCACCCATAATCAT
>JAGVVM010008738.1:0-14894 GCA_019149425.1 Psidium friedrichsthalianum
GCATTCCTCACAGCGCAGAGAAAAAGAAACTACCCGATTTGCTCGTCCTGTTTGATCGGATTGCTGAACAAAAGGGGCCAGATCCAACGATTTGCTCATATCAACAGGCAAAGGGTTTCCGTCGAAAGCACTTTGCCTGTTACTCAGCAGATGAGAGAGAAGGGAGATTAGAGAATGTGCCTTTTCTTCAGCTTTCGGTGGATTCATATGCAAAAAGGCAAAATTTGGGGTGACCGTTGGATTAGCCGTTGGCCGTTAATAGGATGTCAATCTGACGGTGGCAATCAGCGGAGAAGGACGTTATAGATATTTACCGCCTGATGAGGCGTTGAAGTGTCAATTCGGTGATTCGGCGCGTTTGATAGTGCCGGGGTTTGGGGTTTTGGGGAGGGGGTGCACGTGAGCAGCGGAGGACCGTACACGTGGCGGCAGTTGCAGCTCGGGCAAGGACGATGAAAGAGGTAGCCATCAGATTTGGATATTCTACCGGATAATTGGATTTTTCGAAAAATATTCAGCAAAAAATAATAATAATCACTTATATCACTTAAAATGTCACCGTAATATGGAATATATTCATTCATCAACAATAATTTATTTCCTAAATATTTTGATAAAAATTCATATGTATAAGCAATATGAGCAATCTTTTTGAATCATTTATTTTTCGCAAAACAAACAGTATTTATATGTACCCTATAGATATGAGCCCAATGAATCTTGTCAATTGGTTCAATGTGAGTCTCATATGATATATGACGCATCATCAAGCTGCTATTGCAATCAACTAGATTCGCATGATCCAAGAGCAATGTAAGAGCATCTTGAAAATTGTCGAGAGCATGTGCACTCGATATTGTTTTGTGTAAAGTAGGAGAACTCAAAGAACATGTGCCGATTACATTTAGATACTTGTCCAGGACATTCGAGGTGATTATGGGCCACCTAAGCTCGACTGATGTGACAGACGAGGTCGGCGAGAGTCTGAACAAGTCATTCCCTCCTTCAATTTGGCTGAACCCACTAGGGCCGCTAGTCATGCTTAGCCATATTGATTCGACTTTACGCTAGAGTTGTTCTTCGAGATAATTGGCCTATTTAAGGCCCCCGATGGATGCCTACAACATAATTTAATAAGTACATTCAATAGACAAGCCTTAGCATGTCGAGCATTGTTCTTCCATTAGACACCCACATGCCCTTTGTTAGTTATGGTATGTCGCAGACCCTAAAAAATCGGTTAAAACCTTAGGTTAATGGATTATTAGGCTAATTAAATGACTAATCTAATATAGATTCTTCCAAGCTCTATCAATTCGCAACTTTGATTTGTTCAAGCAATTTAAAATTCGGAATCACACTAACCATTTTTGGTTTGATTATATACCTAAATAAAATAGCGGGAGGACTATTCTATTCTACGAACTAGAGATTAAGGGTTCAGGGACTTGATTACATTAACTAATCAAAGTTAATGCCCTTTCGGTACCTTAACTTCCTGAGAATCCTATGCTTTCACTTTCCTGAATGCAATGCATGAATGCAATGAATGCATGAGTGAACAAAAATGAATGCAATGCAAGACATGCGAAAATTAAGATTAACTTTCCCTATATGTGAAATTTAACTAATCAATTAAACATGCAAAATGACGTGACATTAACACAACTATAATGTAACATGCAAAATAATGTGCTCTAATTACATGAATGGACGTGGCATAATGACTAGGAAAATATGACATAACAAAATAATATGATTAACTATATGACTTGGCAAAAATGACATGCAAATATAATGATATGACAAAATGGTATGCAAATAACATGGCACGCGATCGATGACATAGCAAAAATGATGACATGATTAGATGCATGCAACAAACTATGTGACATATCAAAGTATGCATTCTAACCTATATGATATGCAACATGAATGACCCTTTTTTTGGTATTTTAAATGAATTTTCGGAATTAAAAATTGATTCAATTAAATACACCCCGGTTTTAAGATTATCTTAAAAAAGTTTAGGGAATAAATAAAGAGATATGCATCATAGATTTTTTTTGAATTTTCAAGTTTATGAATATAACTGGAAAGATATGCCATTAAAGATAATGCATGGTCTTAATCCAAATGCTTAATCCAAATTGACTCATGAAATTGGCGGATTGAATCCGAATGGTTACGGGTTGAATCGTCCAATTAAAACATGTTGTCGTTTAGGAAGTTTTCCTAAATCAATCATTTTTATTTGGATTTAGGAAGATATGCAAAATATATGGCATCTCAATCAAATATTCCAATATTCACATGATATCAAAATAGGCAACAAAATATTTGGTGATTAAGAAATAATACCCAAAATCTTCGAAGATTGCCTTTTCGAGTTTGACTTTGCGGTGAACTTGCGCGCCAAGTTCATGACTTTTGGACCGGTTCGGCTTGTATTTCGGATCCGGTCACAGCTGTGCTCTCGGTTTCAGTGGGGTTGCTTCATCTTGCGGACACTTGCTTCGGTGATTGTCTAGAAAGATCAATCACAGCTTAGACCTTTACAATATGCATAGCAAATTTGGCTACAAAAGATTCCAATTCTCCAACACATCTGTACTACACTGATTGTACATGAACCATTGCATGCTGAGGATCCACTAATTCTCCAACAAGGAATATCACCATGAGTGAAAATTGGTAGTGCTTCCACTGAAACACAGCTTTAAGCTTTTATATAATCGATCTTTTTCTCCTCAAAAATCTGTGCTGGTAAAACTCTTCAAAGGACAGATGGTTCACTGGATTAACAGAGAGTAGCCTGGAACACATGTCAACACAGTCAGTATGCAATTTAGGAAGCACATAGTGAGAAAATGGAAGACTTTTAGATCACTTGATCCTCTGTAGAAGCTGAACATTAGTCCGCCCACAAAATGGGGGACAACCATTGAGAAGCTCAAAAAGAATGGCACTGATACTCCACATATCCACCTTTTCATCATACTTTCGGAATAGAAGAACTTCTGGGGCCATGTATAATGGAGAACCACATACAGTATCAGCAGAGTAACCAGACTGTAAAGTTGTTGAGAGACCAAAATCAGCTACCTTGAGCACTTTATCCTTTTCAGAACCAGACAACAAGATGTTCTGCGGTTTCAAGTCCTTATGAACAATATGGTAGGAGTGCAGTATTTCCAGGGCAGCTCCCAGCTGCTACATAAATCTTCTCGCGGTTTCTTCCTGAACTGGTCCATGCAGTCGGACGTAAGACGCTAAATCTCCACCGGCACAAAACTCTAAAACCATGTATATGCAGCCATTCGCTTGAAACACACGATGAAGGTGAATGATGTTGGGGTGATCGACGGAGGACAAGAAATTGAGCTTGCAGTCCAAGCAGCTCCTGAGATGCCGATTAAGCTTTGAGAGGTGGACTTGCTTTACCGCCACCACCTCGCCGCTGGCTCTGAGCACCGCCTTCCACACCGTCGTCGAGAAAGACCATTCACCGAGCTTCGACAATAGGACGTAGTCGCCCAACGTGATCGCTTCGGAGAGATTCACTGTCGTTGGTTCAGGTCCCATCAATGACCGAGCCACCGAGAGAAGTGCTGGATTGCTTCTCGAGCTTGCTCGATTGAGAGTTAACTGTCAACCTTGAGATCTCATCAAGGACAGTGACACCTTCGGAGGGGACCCTGAGGCTGCTTCGCAGAGGAAATCATCGAACATGGCAGGAAGACGTGTTACAAACTTGAGAAGAAAACCTCCTTCTTTGTGTGCAACTCTTTTTCTATAGGAGAATGAATTCTGTGAACCATGGAATTCTGCCTGCAACTTCTTCCTTGATCCTACGTGAGAGCCTTTGACCATTTTCCCTGGTAGACCTCCCATCTCCTTTTTGCAGATGTGCCTTCTTTTCTTTTCGGTCGTCCATTAAAAATTGTCCTCCACCCACGTTCTATCTTTTTTTTTTTTTTGGTTCCCTTTTGTGATAATTGCGAGGACCCCATCCCTTTAGTGCTCCATTTCTTTTTTTTATCAGCATTTCAGCGCCCGAAATTGCTCGAAGGGCTTCGAGTGGGAGTTCATGTCATGCGGCTTTATGTAATGACTCCCAAATGATGACATGCTGTTCGCTTCTTGGCATGCTATCTCGATCGCCATGCGCATTTGGTTGCCAAGGCGCGAGTCCAAATCAAGAATCACGCTCACTCCAAACACATCCCTCTCGTCCACAGTTCCAGTGGCTGCATTGGCGTAGCTTGAGACGAGAAGGAGTGGCGAGAGCAAGAGACACAGCTTCGAAATGGACAGAACGAGCCTCGCGCTTCTGCCCAATGAGATTCGAAGAAAACCCATCTTGCAAAACTGGAACAACTCCTCCTCAGAAGCTAAAACAAGTGTTAGAACTGTATTGCTTTGCAAATAATTTGGTTTGTGTTTGTCATATTAAGTTCAATTTCCCACTGTCGATGCAAAATGCAATGCAGAAAAAATAATATGCAATGCATGGAGAAATATTTTTGATGAGAATTAATTCTCAATTTTGTGTAACATGAATGGAAAAAGAAAAATCAAAATTTAGGTGTCAACATGGTACGACAAGATGGATGATATCACATATTTAGATTCAAGACAATTATCAATTAACCTTGAGAAATTCTCATTTTTCTTTAAAAAATTAGTGTTTAATCCCCCTAATCTTGTAACCGTTTAAATTTCTCCTAACTAATTCGTGTTTCTCTTCACAGGTTCACAACTTTTTTTCTCCGGAACAGTCTCCTATCAAGCATGTAGACAGTTGCTTGTTGGATTGGATCGATGGAATGAGAAAAGTGCTTTTTTTCTTATCTGGGAATAAGCCCAATCACCACGAGTCTAGCCCCATTTTAAACATTTACTCCGCTTCTTCAGAATCTTCCTAGCGGGGTTATTTCCTGCTCTTGTTCACTCCTTGACCAAAGAAAGGTGTCACGGTCTGAGGCTTTCAACCACGAATGACCGAGGAAGAAGACCGGGTGAGAGCCTTTCTTGCATACTTTTAGGGACAATACAAGGAATGTATACTATTCTAGAGAGTTCCTATGATTAATGCGGGTAATTGGTAGATGGGGAGATCTCCAGCGTTAGAATAAGAGGAGATCTATGGTGGTAATTAGAAGAGTACTTATATTATATATATATATAGGGGTCTCCTTCCATTTCTTTGTATCATCTCACAATTAATAGGAAATCCAATGCTTCCTTTTAGAGTTTCTCTCTCTAAAGATCCTTGTGAGCGTAGTGACAAGGCTGACTTGGGAAGAAATTCTAAGTGCAAGGGAACGCTAAATCAGCAAGTGGCATCAAAGCAAAATCTATCCAAGGCGCACTGGATCCACATTCCGACATGATGTCCGTTCAAGGTGAGGACCGGCAAGGCGGGAAGGCCGCTGAGGAGCGAAGTGGAAGGGCAACCAATTAACAAGGCACCGAGACAAAGAAGGGCCGTGGGAGTTCGAGGGATGTGAGCATGAGTTGGAAGCTCGTATGGCAAAGATGGATATTACCAATGGAGATGTCCAAGGAGTTGTCGAGGAAATGTCTAAGATCATAGAAGAGCTTGAGTCTGAAAGGGAGAGCACAAAGCAGAGGTGCAAGGGCTCGAATCCAGCATGAGTGAGCTCAAAGGAGAGATGCTAGGCACCTTGGCACAATAATCGATGAAATCAGGCAGCGGGATGACGCCTTGGAAGTCGTGGTGGAGGCCATGCGCGCGGATATGATAAAAATTAATGCTGAGGTGGAAATTGTATGTGTGAAGAAGGGGTATTCATCGTGTAACCTGGTCACACGAGCGGACACCACCAAGCCAAAAGAGTTCGAGGGCTCAAGGGTGGCCAAGAATTCCTTTCGTACATGGAGCATTATTATTACCAAGCAACGGGAATTATCGACAGTGCACTTCAAGTTAGTGCCAACGGTAATGCCGCTTGATGACTAGGATTTTGTTATTGGCTTGAGTTTCCTTGATAGGATGTATGCTCTTATTGTTCCGCTCGCGATTGTATACTCATCTTAGATACACGGGGTCAATGTGTTATCCTGGTAAAGGTGAATCAGGAGTGACCGGAGGATGCTATCAGCGATGCAAGTCTCCAAAAGAGCAAAGAAATGGGAGGCGACTTTCCTGGTAACTTTGAAGGCCGATGACCACAAGGGAAATGAGAATGAGATCCCAATGGAGGTTGCCCAGTTTCTTAACCTATTCAAGGAAGTGATGCTTCTGAATTACTGAAGAAGCTATTGCCTCGGAGGGAGGTAGATCATCAGATTGAGCTAGTTCCTGATACTCGACCACCTGCCATAGTACCCAACCGCATGGCACTCCTAGAGTTGGAGGAGTTGCGCAAACAACTTAAAGAGTTACTTGATGCTGGCTATATCCAACCATCAAAGCTCCAATTGGTGCCCCAATCCTATTCCAAAGGAAACATGATGGGTCACTCTTAATGTGCATTGACTACTGGTGCCAGACAAACAAATATGAAAGGATGAGTATCCGATCCCGCTCATCACCGACTTGTTTGACCAACTTGATGGTGCGTAGTGCTTGACGAAACTTGATTTGCGATCGAGATACTATCAAGTGTGGATTATCAAGGGGGATGAGTTGAAGATCACATGTGTGACATTTATCGTGCAAGTTTCTCGTCATGCCTTTTGGCTTGACCAAAGCATTGGCAACATTCTACACACCAATGAATGAGGTACTCCACTCATTCCTTAATCGAGTTGTTGTGGTTTACCTAAATGATATTGTGATGTACATTCGGACACTCAGGAGCCCATCGAACATCTTAGATAGGTCTTTCAAGTACTGCATGGGAATGACTTGTTAAGCCTGAGAAGCGCGCGTTCGCAGAGCGGGAAGTACCAGTTCCTAGGTCACATCATTGGAGGTGGCGTCTGCATGGATTCGGCTAAGATACAGGCCATCAGAGTGGAGCCACCAACCAAAGTGACGGAGCTACGGTCGTTCCTTGGCCTCAACAATTACTATAAGAGATTATCCGAAGTATTCAAGCATTACCGTGCCATTCACAAACATGTTGAAGAAGGGGACAATGTGGAGTGGATGAGTCAATGTCAAGAGGCATTTGATCAGCTAAAGCAAGCGATGACTGAGGAACCAATGCCTGTGCTGCTCGATCACTCTAAACCATATGAGGTAGAGACCGATGCTCGGATTATGCTACTGACAGAGTACTAACACATGAAGGACATCCGATGTCCATTCAAATCAAGGAAGCTGAACAAGACTGAATGGTTATAGATGGTCCAAGAAAAAGAGATGACGGTGATGGTGCACTACCTTCATATGTCGCGAGACTACCTCTAGGGATCGCGGCTTGTTGCGATGATAGATAATGTAGCCATGAGTTTCTTTCAAATGCAAAAGAAACTAAGCCCGAAACAAGCTCGTTGGCAAGCTTCCTTGCAATACTTTACTATTGGCTGGAGTACAAGCTTGGAAGACCAACTCCATGGGCGATGCACTTAGCCGAAAGATGGATTTGGCAACCATCAGTTGACCCGAGTGCCCATGGACCGAGCAGATCAAGAAGGGGCTACAAACATCCATCGCCAAGTCCCTTCTTGAGTATACACGAGACAACAAGACTTGGCAATTTCCTTACCCAAACAAAAAAAAAAAACAAGACTTGGCAATTCTTTTGTGAAGGTGCCGTACTTTACACCAAAGGCTGACGGCTGTACGTGCCATTCTATGGGAAGCTATGGCAGGAGGTACTATATTCAAGTGGACGGATCATTTGGGATCCAACGCACGATGGCGTTGTGGAGACAGGTACCTTTGGTGTACCTACGCCGCGGATGTGAAGCTTATTTGAGGATGTGCCTTTGTGCCAACAAGACAAGTTGGAGCAATGATCAACGGCAGAGCTTCTTATGCCTCTTCCTATCCTGGAGCGTCCATGGGAGAGTGTCTTCATGATTTCATCGTGAACTTGCCTAAGTCTGAAGGGTGTCGGACTCTCATGGTCATGGTGGATTGGTTCTCCAAATACGTGACGTTTGTGCCAACTACAAAGAACTGCACATCTGAAGAAGCTGCCAGACTATTTCTAAAGCACATGTCAAGTGTGGGGCATAATGCAAATGGTCGCTAGGGAAGTTTTGGATTAAGCTCTTCAAACTGCTAGGATAGAAACTCAACTTCTCCAAGAGTCTTCATCCTTAAATTGATGGTCAAACGAAGAGGGTGAATGCTCTCCCGGAGTTGTAGCTCCGCATTATGTGAGCACAACTTAGAAGGATTGGTGAAGTTAATCAATGTAGCCCAGTTCTCTTATACTTGCGTTGGAGCCGGTTTAATGAACCAGAGTCCCCTTCGAGGGTCGTGACAGGACAACATCCACTCACTCCAAATACGGTTGCATGGTTAATTTGTGGTTATGAAGGACCGTTGGGACCTCGTTCGCCAAGCTTCACTTAGTTCTTCGATATCAAATGTGTGCAAGGGTTAATTTGTTGTTATGAAGGACCGTTGCGAGTGTTAGCGAGTCGGTAAAGTGTCATACAAAGTTGGAGCTCCCACCAAAGTTAAAAGGTACATCTTGTGTTTCATGTATGCTTAATCATTTCATGTAGATGAGGAAGATCCGGATTGAAGAGAATTGTAACAGGCACCATATGGGGGCAAAAAACCTCATATTACCGAGATGTTGATTTTATCATGGAGGATTGAGTCATATGAAAGCGGTATTATACACCGAAGCAAGAGTAGTTGATCTGATGGAAGGGTTATCGAAAAGTGAAGCAAGTTGGGAATCCGTGAAAAACTTTTGGTAATTTAATAAGCAAATTGATGTTTTCCATGCCAAAGATGCGATGAGGGCATTGCCCCATTAGCTAGGGGGAATGTCACGATCTTGAGGTTTTCAACGCACAAAGGACCGAGGATGATCCAAAAAAACTAGGCGAGCTTGTTTCGTGTACTTTAGAACATTACTAGAGCCGATATGGGAAATGTATATTATTTTAAAGAGTTCCTATAATTAATACGGGTAGTTATAGATAGGGAGATGAAATCTTCATTGTTAGATTGAGGATAGATCCGCAATTGTAATTTGAGAGGTATTTGTGCATTCAAGAGCCTCTCTCTCTTTGTATTATCTCACAATGGGCATCTCTCTTGATATCCTTGTGAGTATATTGAAAAAGACGGATTTGAGAAGAATTCCTAAAGCCAAGGCTCTCTCGACCTGCTGCGACACTCTGAGATTCTTCTTACATTCTTGGGCAAAGTCTTGCCAGCTGATTCTCCTCTGAGAAAAGGGAACCTTAATTAAACAGCACCTCACAGAAGACAAACCCCAAGTTTTCTTCATTTCATAAAAATGCATCCCTCCTTTCATCCAGATTCACAAACTCAGTCACAGCATCAAGATTCAACCACCCAAGGCACAACCTCAGTCATCCTCACACTACCAGCACCCATCTCCACCGTCTCTTCATTCCCGACAAAACCCCACTTCACAATCTCACTCCATCGTTGACCAAAACCCCATCTTTACCTCAAAAGCCCAGAAATACACTTCAGTCTTAAACTGCGCAGACCCTAGCGAGTCTCTGCATCTTTCACAACCTTCAGAAACTCAAGAACAGACCCAGAAGAAGAGCTTTTGGGGAGCTGTCAGTTTGATCGTGGGCACGGCAGTGGGACCAGGAATGCTGGGCCTCCCTGCTCTCCACCATCAAGTCAGGTCCATTCCCTTCAACATCGCCATTTTCTTATCATGGGTTTATGTTGTGTCCTCCATAGTACTTGTTGCAGAGCTCACTTTTGCGGCCATGGAGGAAGACGGGGTTGGGGAGGTGAGCTTCACTGGCCTCGCCACTAAGGCCTTGGGGAGTGGTTTTGGGGCTCTTGTGGCCATTTGTACGCTTCCCTAAGCTTTTCTTTGGTGGTGGCGTGTGTTTCTGGGATTGGTTCCATTGTCTCTCAGTGGTTCCCATGGATGGATGTTGCCTTG
The DNA here is from genome assembly GCA_019149425.1 of Psidium friedrichsthalianum. Classification (NCBI taxonomy): domain Eukaryota; kingdom Viridiplantae; phylum Streptophyta; class Magnoliopsida; order Myrtales; family Myrtaceae; genus Psidium; species Psidium friedrichsthalianum. Next base: position 10,041 of record JAGVVM010008738.1, read on the forward strand.
GCCTTTGGGTTGTTCCCTCTGGCTGTTGGGGTCGTCATTGGTTTCTTCCCCTTTTATGCAATTGATGCGCAAATAGGCTCTTGTGCTTTGTCATGCTCATGTCTATAAGTGCACTAGTGGGGATTGGTTTGTCTGTGGCTAGGAGTAATGTGATTGCGTCTTTTTCTTATGCCTCTTGGAGCGTGTCATCAATTTTGCCGGCCATACCAGTTATGGTACTGACTCTGGGGTTCCATGTGATCACCCCTTTCATTTGCAAGATTGCCGGAAATTCGGTGCATGATGCTAGGAAAGCTATTTAATTGGTGGGTTCATTCCATTGATTATGGCTCTTTCGTGGAATTTGATTGTTCTGGGGCTTTCCGGGACTAATCCCGTTGCTTCACCTGGAGATCCCATATCCCTTTTGCTCTCTGTGAAGTCCTCTGCTCTGTCAGCAGTTCAGGCTTTGCCTTTTCTGCTCTGCTACTAGCTGATAGGCTATGCTGTAAGTTCCCCAAAGCAGCTTGTTGATACCCTAGACTTAATTTTCCAGAACAACCAAGGGAAAAATTTGAGTCCTGCGCTGATGATCTGTGATGGAAATGGAGCTGGCAGAGTTGGTTCTCTATGTTATTCGAGGTTGGATTATGTTGGTAATCCCGGAATCATCTCATTTAGTAGATTACAACATTCATCAGCTCCAGAAAATTATGCAACATCGAGCATAAGGCATTTGATTCCATTGAAGTTCTTGTATTGCAAGTGGTACTTGGTGCTTCGGTTCTATAGCATCCTTCTTTCGCTCAACTTTTTCTAGAGCACTGAATTTGCTGGGGTAATATGCTAACTGTTTCCTATTTGGCATCCTTCCTCCATTGATGGCATACACTCAGCAATCCAGGAAGAAGCTCAGGTACAGCCCCAAATCTCAAGCTAGTTCCACTTTCATCTTATATTTAATGGTTTTCATGGATCCAATTATTATCTTTAGGTGCAAAACAAGGTCTATCAGAACATTTATTCAGCCAGAACATTCATTTTCCATTGCAACCTTTGTATTGTGTAGTTGCCAATGGCACTGATCTCAACCTTTGAAAAAGTTGCAAATATGATGGATAATTAGATGTACATATTGGTTTGAGGTGAACATCAAGGATGTTCGAAAATATTTCCTGTAGTATACCTAATGAAAATGGCAGTGCACCAAGTTAGCCAGGAGTCTTATCTGCGGGGTCTTTAGAGGTTGGCAGATGGAGACCAATAAATCACTAGTTCTATATGTTGCTCAGAGATTGCTGGACCGATTGATTCATCTGGTTATACTTTACGTTTGTTTAAATAAATAATAAAAACAATGAGATAGACATCAGTTAGGACTGCCAACTTGCGTAGATGAAACTTTCGCGTATTTCTGATGAAAGCAGAAAAACTCTTTAATGAGCTCCTGATGAGTCATAATCTCTCTCATCTCTCTGCATATGCATCATGATGGTGACAGGAAAGATTCTACTCATATTCTATATCTAAAGAATATGATTTTCAATATGTGCTGCTTGCAATAGTCTATTAGTATTTACTCATCCAGATTTCATGTCAAACTGCTTCGTCCTTTCCAAGCGAGTTAATGGGTGGTGAAGGTATACGACTATTTAAATGGTCTGGTTCTTCTTTGTCGAGCTTGGTTTGCAGCAATGGTGTATGTGGTATAGTCGAAAACAATAGAGTAGCACACATGAGCATTCTCAGAGAAGCACACAAAAGGCTTTCAATCAAAGGGTGCCCCCCTCAATACTCATCGTCATACATGTTATCCTGCTATGGTTCTCCTTTATAGATGGACAAATTGCATCTGAAAGCAAGATTTACGTTTGCAGGTCGGAGGTTCTGCCAGGAGAAATGTTGCTCTTTCTGTTACTCTTTAGCGTTGCTGTTGCTTTGGGAATTTGGCATTAAAGCAGCATCTAAGAATGACGAACCAGCGCCTTAATGCGACTGAATGTGAAGTTTCATGCGAAGATTATTGAGAAGGGGGGGGCGAGAGAGAATAGAGGTCGGCGGAGGAAAGAGAGACGTGACAAAATAAGGGCCAATCAATCTATTTCTAATTAAGACACGTCGAAAGAAATAGGTCTTGGTCTCAGGATGGGACCTCCGCTAATGCGACTCTGATAATATATGGTCGATTTTTTTGGCGTCGAGCGGAAATAAAGGACGTGAGATGAGGTAGCTAGGTCTCTTTTCGAAGATGCTGGACATGTCATCTTATCTCTTAGCCTCAACTGAAAGCAAAACTGTTGGATCTCTCTGGGAAAGAAGTCCTTGGACACAGAATGGAAGATCTTATGGGTCATTGCCACTGGGGGGGAAAAATCGAAGGCCCATGGGTTACATGGAAAACTGAAGGTCTTTTGTTCTTTCTGTACTCATGAAGTCCCTTTTTGTCTTGGTAGTGTACAAGTGTGAATTTTAACTATAGCAGGCATTGGAAGACGCTTCCCCAACGGGACATATATGCGAGAGCTTGGTGGAAAATGCATGGCAAAGGGTTATAGAAGTTCTCAAAGTAAGCAAGAAACAAAAAATCGAGAGAGGAGGGCCGAATTGTTTTTTTTTTTTTTTTTTTTTTTTTTGAGTGAGAAGAGCTTTTTTGTCAGAAAAAAACGAATAGGTAGAACAAACTATGTTGTCTATTCTTAAGTTGGCCTGAATAGGTGTAAGACTCAATTAAGTACTGGTAACCGTTCCTGTGGAATAGAAGGGGCCAGCTTGGGCTAAGAAACAACCTCGTTCTAGCGTGGGGATCCGAGTGAATGAAACCCAGATGGACTCATATACAGAGTTGATGTTTGACGAAGGCCCGTGAGCTATAGGCGTAATATTTTCCATGATGCTAATGCAACATGTTGTACTTTCTATTTCGCAGACCCTATTTTCATTTTCGTCTAAGCATCAATCTGGAAGTGTCCGCCTTATTCATTACAGTATCTCCTCTATATCAGAAAGGCTCTCGAGGGGCATGTAGGCTGTCCTTTGAACTCGGTGACTATGGGGCCCGACCGTTTGATGCGAGGGTAGCCTCCGTCTAAGGGCTCGTCCTTGAGGTGATTTGATTTCGATTGTCCTTCTGTAAATGGAGACATTTATGTTTGGAAGAGATGAAATGGATCCCCCATCGGATGCCTGCTAATATTTCGATAAATCTGTCCCATATTCTGTCTCGGGGGCCAGCAGAAACCCAAGGAAAAAAAAAAACGAAAAAAAAAGGAAGAAAATTTTAAATGGATAAGAATTTCCCAAAACTATGAGGGAGGACGAGGGCATGTGCTTTAGTGATAGACTCGAGGATCCGGCGGGGGCCGCCAAAAATTGCTGATTGGACCATCAGTCCTTTCCCTTGAAAAATGGATGGGCCAACCACTCCACGGTATCTTCGAGCCTGGTGGCTGCGGCTTTCAGGCCACGACGAGTGGTGTTGACATTTTTCATGTTTTTTTTTTTTAATGTCGAACCTTAAATTTACTAAACGAAACTTAAAGCTCTGTCCCAAGTACAAGAGTGTTTCATATCACACCGAAAGGGAAATCTCAAATCGGTATGTCCATAGATAAACCAGTGCACAATAATCCCAACTAACATTCCGCATACAGAATTAGAAATCACGCAATCAAGGTCCCAATCAGGCAACACTTTTGCTACGATTTCAACCACTATCCCAGATTTTCGTCACTAAAGGGGGGGGAGGATCCCAAACTTGTACATTTGGTGCTGGCATTTAATGCGGGAAACTAATTCTTTGTGTCAGCGTGAAAGGGATAGGGAAGGGAGAAAATGCCTAAGATAATAGAGACCATGACCGAAGATCTATTGGGATCTTATTGAGAATCTAGTAGGGGCAACTGTACACACAAGATATCGTGTTTTTTGGGATATTTTGTTTTTGTGTAACATCAACAATACTACTTGTTAGGTGCAACGTGGGCTGATATTTTTTGCAACAGGGCGAAGTTAGTTTAGAACAAAAGGTGTCATTTACTGGTTTGCGAAAAAAATAAATTATTTTAAAAAATATTTTTCCATAAAATGATTGCATTGCGAAGTTACTTACAAAATGGAAAGCAAAGTATTTTTTTGTTATCATCGTGGGCGCCGTGAAAATGTTTAGGGACATGAAATGTCTTATTCAAGATGGGGAGAGGGTGAAGGGAATACAAGATACAAACTTTTTTAAATGGTAAGAAAAGAGGGGGGCGAATTATTTCAAAAGATATAGACGATCATGTTTGGTAGGACAATACTTTTTTAAATTATAGTTTGCAATTGTGTTCGCATAAACAATAATAGAGCTTAAAGTATTATAGCGATGAAATGGGCAGGCGATTTGGGAGATTTTTTTCTTTGATATTGAATAATTTTATTTAATCATTTACGGGGCTTTGTTTTTTTCCAAGCAGTGAGAAAAAATGGAGTTTCGTTTCCTTTCCATTCCACCCACGGGTGCTACTGATAGTGGTCTGAATCCCCGACACGTCCTTAATCCTCATCATTCTACTTCCCTTTTTATTTTTCTTAGATAAAGCCCCCAACGTTCTTTTTTTACTATCTATTCTTTTCTTAAACCTTGTGACCTGGAGCAACTTAAAATACTATTTTTGGAGGGACACGTGAGTTTTTTTTAGATAATTCCAAGAGCTCGTCTGTTAATTTCTTCTTTTTTATTTTTCTAAAATCGAGTAGCATGGGCTTTTTCAAGGGAAATTATACTTCCTCACGATATTTCAATTAGGTCGACACGAGTTTCCCGTCGCGTTTCGATCATCGATCCGAATCGACGGAGAAGTAGTTAGAGGTGCACAAACATTTTTTGTCTTCATT
>JAGVVM010008739.1:0-18377 GCA_019149425.1 Psidium friedrichsthalianum
TTATGCGGTGCGACGTCTCCCACAAAAGTTCGAGTCACGAAAAGTTCACGTCCAGAAAATGACGGCAGACAAAAAGAGATCATGCAAACATCTTACACAAACAAGCTCCTTCTTCCCTTCCAAAGATTGCAGGCTGATTATACTTTAACCATTGCGTTGAACCGGAGCCACTATTTTAGCTGTGACCAACCGAAATCCATTTGGTCACCTTATTCTTGTAGATTAGTTGGCTGCGATTCGCCAGACTCGGTAGTTTCGAATCGTCCCGGGACATTTGCTCTTTCCTAGAAGATCGAGAGACTCCGGGAAACTCCACTGCTTTACAATGGTTGAGGAACCTGGAAGAGAGTTTAGGTGAATGACACAACTTATTATTCACAGGGGCTGACGCAAATCAATCGAATCAGCGTTTAGGAGGTTCCCGGATGTCTCCTGACCATGTATCGTGTTCAAAATGTAGAAGGGGAACAACGCATTTCATCGCCATCACATTAGGATTACTGCACTTGCACTCTTTGACTTATAAACTAAAGACTAGACTATCCTGTTTTAGCTTTCATTTTGCGACGGACTGAATCTTTGAGCGATGGGAGTAGTGGCCATCGGACAAGTGAAACCAATGCTGATAAAGGGCTTTTTCTTTTTTTCTTTTTTCCAAAGTTCTGTCTATTACATTCGACACCTACGCTCGTGCGTGGAGATGAAACGGACTCTAATTTCGAGGACGCCGACTATTCTGGAGCGTCAGCTCGAGCTTAGTGCGGAGAGAAATGACTCAATTTCGAGACGCCGACATATTGAGCTGTCGCTCGAGATTGGTCGCCGACACGTGGTAGTGCGCTCCAGTATACTACGCTCAGTCGCAAATTTGTCCATGGAAAGGAGGTGAAATCGTCACAGAAAACAAAAAAATGTCGATCAGGGATGTTATTACGCTCGCGAGAAGCATCAGAATTTTGGGAAATGGTCAACTTGTGGCTTTGAACTCAAATTAGTGGATTCTAAATTCGCAAGTCATTGGATGATGTTAGCTTCTTGGCTACGAGAACGGGCGGTGCAGAATCGAGTCTTGTTTAGTTATGAAGAAAAAGAACAGTTGCTGATTACGGCTAGTTGCGGCATCTAAAACCTCATCAGCTCAGAGCATAAAGCAAGAAAAACAGTAAAACAAACTGGCGAGTATTCAATATTTCACGTTTTTTTTAAGTTATCGATAGGACTTATGGATTTGAAACAGGACACTCAGATTCTGGGCTGTATAAATGCTTTTCTAGTAGAAATAAGAATCACAGTCTTTGAGAGGAAATGTATCATTCGTATACCCGCGCATCCGGTGTATTCCTCTCTCATTTTGCTATCCTAAATTGGGGCATAGAACTAATAGGGAAGGAATTTTTAGAAGGCCAATCTGCATCACGGAGACAGAACGTAAGCAATGTAAGAACAACTGAAGTGCTCTATACGCCTTAGGGTGCATTTCGGGAACCACTTTTCCAAGTATCTTTGGTCTCCAAAATGAGCACTCTCTTAAATAGAACCGAGGCGAGGAAGAAATGGAAATTATCTAAAGTATCGGAAGTTTGACCAAATGCCAACAGCAAACCATGCATTCGGATGTCGAGATACGCTTTGTTATAACAGAAAGGTCTATCTACGCAGCACAAATCCACATGTTCAACAGGACTCCATCGCCCTGGACTAACCAATTCAAATGGAATGGAATGGAATGCGCTTTCGTTGTCTCTGCAGCATCCCCAAAAGCGCTCTGCTGTCTGTAAATTAGATATGACGTGCAGAGCAATTCCGTGTGAAGCAACAAGTGATTTCAGAAGTGCATAATTGACTCGGGGAAAGATTTTCGCAATGAATAAAGCAGGTTTGTGGAACTGTCAAATCTAAAAGATCGAACAGTCCCCAACCATTCACATTATTTGATGTGACCGACAGACACAACAACCCTATTACCCGGTCACGTCCATATAAATCAGAAACTGAGCAACTTAGCTATCCTTCTAGTCATGACATTGCTAAAAATAATGGGAAACGTTGATGCCGTCCCTCAAACCACAGATTTTCTACACAAGAAACTGCAGAATGTTCTCAGTTCCTATTTTATTCACCAATTCCTACATCGTGGTTTTAGAGGGAACAATCATCTGCTAGAGTTGATCATGATCTACAACCGAACGGAAAACAGGAAAATTCTAGGTTGCAGCATGATGACACCTAGCTGAGGTGTAAATCACAACAACAGTAACTGACAATATAAACTTAGCTGTTGCAGCACAAATGCCTCAACCAAGCTGGAGGTGTTAGTCACAACCTCGATCAAATATCCGGGATGGATGCTAGTTGTAGTCACTGGCAGCTTCAAAAAAAAAAAACTACCTGGCAAAGATCAATAGAGAAACTCCTAATAGCAAAGAATATGGGGTACTAATGCTATGTTTGGAAGGATGGCGCAGATTAGAAGAAATTGGAAGGAAAGTTTTTTCGTATTTCCCCACTTTCGTCTATCACAAAAATTTATGATTCTAACACATTTCCACACCTACCTCCTCATTTTCTCACCCTCGCAACTTCCCAAACAAGCCCTAGTAACCAAAAGCACAGGCATGAAAGAAGAAAATAAAAAAGAAGATAATATCAGCTAGGACAGCATTATATCCATTAGTAGCAAATTCATAATACTTAGAAGCTCCAGCTCGTCTCATGGTAGGCAATCCATATCGTCAAAATAAGATCACCATGGGAAAAGCAATCACATAGAGAAAACTTGTACTAAATCCCAGCAGAAGTAAATCACCCGTTCTTACCCTGCCTTTTGACTCGTCTTTTACCCAAGAAAATTCACAATGAACAGGAAATCTTCCCAATTCCTCTTCCTTTGAAGATTCTACATACAAGCAATGAACAGGAAATCTTCCCAATTCCTTTTCCTTTGAAGATTCTACATAGCATTAGAAACTAACATCCTTCCAACCTCATAGCTGTAAGTGAGGTCAAAGGCTATGCTTCTCAAAAGGACAATTAAACATCTTCTGATTCTGGTCTTCCTACATACAAGCAATGAACAGGAAATCTTCCCAATTCCTTTTCCTTTGAAGATTCTACATAGCATTAGAAAACTAACATCCTTCCAACCTCATAGCTGTAAGTGAGGTCAAAGGCTATGCTTCTCAAAAGGACAATTAAACATCTTCTGATTCTGGTCTTCCTACTGGGGAGCGAAATAGATTGCATTCTTGGTCATTAGAGAGAAAGGCCAAACAAAAATAATAGTACATCAACATCAACATCACCTTTATCCCAAACCAGTTGGGGTCGGCGGTCAATGAACCGGAATAGAAAATAACAGTACCAATCGAAAATAAACTAGCAACATCACATAGCAGTAGTGAATTTATGAAGCCTCACAGGCAGAACTCCTAACACTGGCAAGTCCATCACAAGCCAGAGCATTATTGAAAGGCAGTCAATAAAAAAGCAACCAGGAACCCCTCTTTCACATGTTTTATGAACATCAAACTTATCCTCTTCCAGCTTCGCCCTTTATGATTAAGTTACATTCAGACACCAATAATTTCCAACTAAATAAGTGGAACTCTTAAATCCTCACATGGCCAAGCAATGGAAGATCTGTCATTTTCTTATTTGATAGGTAGTCATCACTTCTCAGAGTTTTTAGCCCAAGACCATCCTTAAACACATCCAAAGCACCAACGCATCTTATATGTAGATAGAACTCAAAGGACCCAACTATTATCTCCAGGCGGAGGGGCACATGCTTTTGACAAACTACTGTCAAACATCCTCAACTACTTTAGTCATCAAAACCAGTACATCCTTGAGGATTATCATTAATACAAGCTTAATGTGTTGTTCAACTCAAAAAGTTCAATAGGAAGCAACAGAAAACAGAAAGAGAAGATGCCTGCCAAACCAGAAAAGTTATTGTATTAATTATGCCTCAGCGAAGGAGTTCTACAAATTACCTTCCGGAAAAAGTAAGATATAAACATTTACACTATGAAGCAAAATGGAGGACTACTCAGACAGAAATGCAAACCATACATGTCAAGCGCGCCTCTTGCTGAGACGCCAGGAATTGGGTTCATGGTATCTGTCATAAAGGGGTTCAATACGCTCTTGACGCTTCCGCTTGCTCATCTTGGTGGGATCTGAAACTTTGAAAAATCTTGGTGCCAATTCCACAAGCCACTTAGGATCAATAACAGTTACCTCACGCATATACTCCTTTGTGGTCATGACAAGCTCATGGTAAATAACCCAGTCAGGCTGTCTCTGGAAGAGAGCACTACTTGGATGTATATAGACTGGTTGATTCTCGACCAAGGTTCTATAACCTTCTGGGGGTCTTTTCGCGCCGCATGGAAGAAAAACCCTGCTGTTATTGCTTTCCTTATCTTTGTGAAGTTCTTTCCAGCACTGACAACATCCAATTTATACCTGAAATGCATTGTCGAAAATCAAATTAACCTGACTATAAGTATACAGAACTCCAGACATGACTCATTCTGTAGCTCAAAAGCGAATAGCACACAATCATACCTACAGAAGAAGTAGGAGAAAAATGAGTGCATTTAGATCCATTTAATGAAATTCCACACAGTTCACCTTTGTTACCTTTTCTTAAGGATGGAAACAATCAATATAACAAACAACACAAGTTAAAGTCAACACAAATAACAATATGATCAATGGGCAGCATTATTGTAAAGTTCATAGTTGAGAAGAACTTCCTACAGCATGAAGAGAGAGGGGCAGATTGTAAAAATTTATGAAATAAGATGGGTACTCAACAGAACCAAAAGAGTAGCTAGTAAAGTCTAATCACCAATAAGTCATATTAACATGTTGTATAAATACGCTTTGGGATATTGAAAATATGGATAAAGAAAAACAAGCTCATGCAACAACAGCAACAAATTATACTGCAATTGGAAACAGAACAAAGATTTTGAAAGACAAATGAGAACACATACTTGTCCATTATGGTGAGGAGCTGCTTCCTGACATCCTGAGCCCTCCTCAGGGATCGAGACTGAACAAAGTTCTCAAAGCACCATGGCCCAGAAAAATTCTTTGCTTTCCAAGCTTCATAAACTGCAAGAAGAGTCAAATGGTCTCCTTCCGGCTGAAAGAACTTGGCCCTCTTCTGATCTGCTTGGGCTTGTTTCTCTCTAGGCCTGTAGAAAATGTTTCCCGTCTGAATCATAGCAATGATGGTCAAAATCTCATCACTGCTTCCCAAGTCTACACTAGCAAGAAGCATCTTCGACAAGGGTGGTTCCAGAGGAAATTCTGCCATTTTCCTTCCCAGTTTTGTGAGAAGCCCTTCATCATCCAATGCTCCTAGACTATAGAGCTGTTCCATGGCAGAAATCAGAGCCTGGGGCGATGGTGGATCCATGAAATCAAAGGATAACAGATCATTTATACCCATTGCCTTCAACGTAAGAGTAGTGAGACCAAGATTAATCCTTTGGATTTCAGGGACGGTGGTAGGGGACATTTCATTGCGGTACGCACTCTCTGTATAGAGGCGATAACATTTACCAGGCCCCGTACGCCCAGCACGTCCAGCTCGTTGCTTCGCAGATGCTTGTGAAATAGGAGTGATGACAAGTGAATCCAAACCTTGCTTCGGATTGTAGACATTCTGTTTTGCAAACCCTGGATCGACAACATAATATATGCCGTCAATTGTGAGAGATGCTTCAGCTATATTAGTCGCAACAACCACTTTTCTCTTCCCCGGAGGTGCAGGGTCAAATATCCTTGACTGCATTTCACTGGGCAAGGCACTATATACAGGTAAAATAATCAGCTCAGGAACATTCTTGCCTAATCCTTTCATCCTCTCATAAAGAGATTGGCAAGCAAATCAATCTCCTCCTGACCAGTCAGGAAAAGTAGGATGTCGCCTTCAGGTTCTGTCAAATGAATCTGCAAGACAGTAATAAGAGCTGCATCCAAATAATCACTTTCAGGTTGTTTGGTGTAAAGAATCTCCACTGGAAATGTTCTCCCAGGGATGGTGAAGATATTGCAGTTGAAGAAATAACCAGAAAACTTCTCTGCATCCAATGTGGCAGATGTCACTATCAGCCGAAGATCAGGTCTCCTTTTCACGAGCTGCTTAAGCAGTCCAAAAAGGACATCAGTGTGTATAGTCCTCTCATGTGCTTCGTCAAGCATGATTACTGAGTACTGGGACAGGTTCTCATCAATGAGAATCTCCCTAAGAAGCATACCGTCAGTCATATATTTAATAACAGTGTCTGGTCCTGTGCAATCCTCAAATCGAATTGCATATCCAACCTCCTCCCCTAAACGACAACCAAATTCTTCGGCCACCCTCTTGGCAACAGACATTGCAGCCACCCTACGAGGCTGAGTGCATCCAATTTTACCCCTTGTAGTGTAACCTGCTTCAGCCAGATACTGAGTAACCTGAGTAGTTTTTCCAGAGCCAGTTTCACCAATAACAACAAGAACTTGATTTTCATGTACGGCCTGGACAAGTTCTTTTTTCAACTTGTAAATGGGCAAACTCTGCCTCTGTTCCTGGATGGAGAGCTTCGACCTCTGCCCGAAAGTCAATGCTTTGCCAAAGGCATCCTTCTTCCACTCTGGCATATCGTAAGCTGACAAGCCAACACCCCTGAGCTCCTGAGCGAGATGCCTCTCGCCAGTCTCCGGCATGGGATCTTCCCAAGGACGATTAAGATCCTTTGGAATAGAATCAAGCATTGTTCTCTGTTGCTGCTCCCGTACTTCTCTCCGCTCCTTTATAAGAGCAGACTGCAGTGCAGCAGCACGACTCAAGGACCCTTCAGGATTCTTGAAAATCTTCACCGGTGACATATCCACAGAATATCTGGTCTGTCCTTGTAAAAACGCAGGTTCGTCCTCATTTAGCTCAACTTCAAGCTCTTCCTCAGCACCCTCCTCCTGATACAGCATTCCATCCCCTTCATCATCATACATTGGGTGTTCATTTAGTTTCAACACACCTGAAGCCACCAATTGCTTTGCCTCCCACCTCTCTGGTGAGCTCATCCTCTTCAAGGGTCGCCTCGATGGAGCCACATCATCTTCATCCACAATTCTGATCCCAGAAAGACCTGTTCTGGCAACAGGCCCATCCCTTGACCCTGAAGTTGGATTAGCACGATAAGAATCATCATTGTCACTCTTCTTCAGCGGAAGCAAATCTTTTCCAGTATCCTGATCCACGTCCCTCATGGAAAGACTCAATTTCTGACCGGAGATGGAAATCACCTTCACATAAACCTCCTGATCCCGCTTCACTACTTCCTTAGCATTAGCAACCCTCCTGGTCGCCATCTGTGAAACATGCACCAACCCCTCCTTACCCCTAATGTCGCTCAACTGAACAAAGCACCCTGTGTCCATCACTCTAGAAACTCTCCCTCTATAAACCTTATATAGCTCCAGTTCATTGGAATCATACCTACCATTCCTTCTATCCCAAGTTTCTTCTCTATCATCCTCACGATCTTCGTAGCCATCCTTTCGACTTCTCTCGGACCGATCTCTATGCCTTCCCCTTCTATCATCCTCCTCATGATCCCTGTCTCTATCTCTATCTCTATCTCTATGTCTATCTCTGTCTCTGTCTCTTTCTTTATCCCTATGCCCTCCCTCACTTCTCCTATCATATCTATCCCGGTGTCTCTCTCTCCTATCTCTATCCCTCTCCCTGTCCCTATCCCTATCTCTCTCTTCCTTCCCATATTCTCCACTCTCTCTCCTCCGCTGTTGCACCTCCAACTCAAGCTCCCTCTCCAGGCCCTTCACCCTCTCTTTACTGTCAGCAATTCCCAAAGCCTTGAACGAACCCTTGGAACCACCATCACCATCGCCGCCTTTCTTCCCCTGCTGCTTATCAGCCCCATCACTTGGGGGCAAAATCGCGTGAATGATAGTAAGAAGAGTACGTACGAAGTAGTCGGGCATTTCAGCCCCGTTCTCCTTGAGCTTGGCATCGAATTCGTCGACCGTCTCGCACTTCCGTCCCAGCTCGGTGATGAATTCGGCGAGCACCTTGTCGCCGAAGCCTAAGTGAGTCTCGAGCTCGGAGCACACCTTGGAGACCAGAGATAGGTACTCCAATTTCTTCAAGCCGCCGTCGCCATCGGCGGCCGGGGCGGCAGGCATGTCTCGCGGCGGGCGCAAAGAAGTTCCGTTGGGGTTTTCGAGACGAGACGGGATGTTTTAGAAAACGGAGGCTCGATTGATCAGGTGAATGCCAGATCCTTCAAGATGCAAGAGGAATGGAAACCCTAGAAAACGAGATTGGAACGTTGGATTTGGGTCAGCAGCAGAAGGAGGAAGAAGATTGAAGCCGAAGTTTTCATTCCGGCTTTGCCGATGCGGAAAAAACGACGTCGGCGCTTCCTTGACCTTCTCCGTTGACGTTTGCTCTTTTGGTCCCGAATTTATAGAATTCTTTCAATTGTAACCTCCGCCTCAGCATGTTCTACGAGCGAAAATAGGAAAAACTAGTCATAAGAGAGGGAAAAAAGAGTTTACCCATTGCACCTTAATTAATTTCAGGACATCCTATAATCCATACAATAATGGTGAGTTAATAATTGTTTAATCGAATATTTTTTTTGGCGATGCAAGAGTAAGTGCTCGACTTTCACAAATAAGGGTGTGTTTAAATTTCGTACGATATGGGGAAAAAAATCATGAACTAATTTTTTGAATTATCACGCATTTGATTTGTTGAAAATGATCAATAAACGAAAAAAATATTTACAATCAAAGAAAATATGCATATTTAAAGTTAGGAAAATGGATTCTTTTCCCAATAAATAAATTTTTGAAAAGCATTTTGTTTTAGGGTTAATACCACAAAAAATTTGAAACTAGTATACCCGTGAAAAATTTATCTCAAACGATTTTTTTGATCATGAAAAATCCTAAACTGATACACCTATGACAAATTTACCCCAAACTATTTTTTTACCTGAAAAGACCCCAAATTGGTACATTTATGACAATTTTACCCCAAATTGATATATTTATGACAAATTTACCATTTATTAATGTTCGTTAAATTTAACGTCAAATTGCTTAGTTGGATGACATGTGGCACTTCACAAGTATACTAGTTTTAGATTTTTATCCTTTGTTTATCACAGGTTTATCAATTTAGAGTTTTTCGTACTGATCTAATTTAACAAAAGTAAATTTGTCATAAATGTAATAGTTTGGGGTTTTCATGATTAAAAAAACTAGTTTTTGGTAAATTTGTCACAATGTACCGGTTTGGGATTTTTATGATTAAAAAAATAGTTTAGAGTAAATTTGTCACAGATGTACCGGTTTAGAATTTTTTGTAATTAAAAAAATAGTTTATGGTAAATTTGTCACAGGTATACCAGTTTAGAGTTTTTTTATAGTCAAAAAATAGTTTTGGGTAAATTTGTCGCAAATGTACTAGTTTGGGGTTTTTGGTGATATTAACCTTTTGTTTTATTGCGAGCTTTTCCCCAAAATGGACATACCCTATATTGCCCTTGGACACCGGACAATATGCATTTTTTTTTTATAGTGCAGCAAATTAGCAAACGCCGAATCGAGCTTCAAAGCAAAAGCATATTTCTAATCGAGAGAATATTGATAATTGAGTGAGTAGTAAATTGGTGGTGGGAGGAATAATAACTTACGGTAAATTCTCGATATGGTGATAAATTTCTTTCATTGATAAATAGATCACGTGTTAAAAAGAAAAATTCATTGAATCATCAAGAATGAGCTTTCGTGTTCCACATTAAATAGATAAAAATAAATGAAAATTCTTACATAATTCATTCAAGCCAGCAGTGGTAGCAAAAGCTAATCGGTAGTTTCGCTAAAACTTGATAGTGTTTAAAATTTCTTTCTAAAAAATTCTGAAATATAATAAAAATTAATTTAGTGTAAGATAAGATTACTCATCACAACAAAAAATAAATACTAATATAAACAGATTACTCTCGCAGATAATCTTTTACATTTTGCCATAAAACAAAATACTCTAAATCGGTTTCGCTATTTGATCCTGTTAGTCCGGATCTCCAAACCGGACTGGTTATTTTGGTTTCAAATTTTCAAAGCCGAAAACTATCCCAAACCTATTGATTCAATCTAGCTCTTAGATAAAATAGGACGAAGCACGCCCCTAATTAAGGCAATAATGTTTAGGATTCGGCTAAACCGACCGTCCCACAGACGGTCAACTTATGACGACAAATCTCATTTGTGGAAACCGGATCACTCAGTAATCGGTTTCATCATTTTGACTCCCTGTTCCTCTTTTTTTTTTTTTTACTTTTATGTGTTTTTATTGCAAGCTAAAATTCGAAGATAATTAAGTTTTTAACGAAACATATCCAATTAATAATATTCAAACAATAAATTGCAATTTTTAAAATAATACATAGTATTCTCCGGCCAAAGAAAAATATTACGGTGAATATTGTTCCCACGATTACGAAAAAATTCTTGAGGACTTTGCTTGGGTGACAGTACCGTCACTCAACAGTGTAACTTAAACCATATATATCGTGAACTTTTGATTGAAAAGCATATGTGCGAACGCTTTTACGAACTATCATATTAGCTTTTCTCAATTCTTAATAACTCAAAAATAGAAACATAATTTTTTTTTTTTGTAAAATTCATCTTCTAATTATAGTTTATAATAAAAATACATAAAATTAAAAACAAATAAACATGGGGAGTCCAAATGATGAAACCCGATCAACGTCGACTTCCACAAATGAGATTGTGGCCGTCAGCCGACCGTCCCGCCGTCTGATTTTGGGGGACGGTCAGCTGAGCAATTTCCTAATGTTTATTGTTCGCCCAAGCCCTTCTCTGTTGATATAATGACGGACAGTTTTTAGAGACACCATTGCTGCAGCCATTTAAATTACCCAGTGTCAGAAAATATGAAATTCACCATTGGGCAACACACCATTTCCTGCATTTTTACAACCCAAAACCAAACACAAAGCAAGACAACAACCCAAGAAGAAAAGGAAGGAAACGGACGGCGAACATCAAGAAGCACAATATCAGTCAACCTCAAAGATCCCTCCTAAGCTTTTTCTCATCCTCATTATCAGTCAACCTCTTCAATCTTCGGCCCTGCTCCACCACCAGCCCCGCCACCGCCTCTCGGCACATCACCATCGGCGCCGCCCATCGTCCCGTCACTGCCGCCCTCATAGATCTTTGATATGCTCGGAGCGCACAGCGCCTCCAACTCCTTCAGCTTGTCCTGGAACTCGTCCACCTCCGCGAGCTGGTTCCGATCGAGCCACTCGATCACCTCGTTCACGGCCTTCTCAATTTTCTCCTTGTCCTCTGGGCTCAACTTCCCGCGATCTTCTCGTACCGGATGGTGTTCCGCATGTTGTAAGCGTAGTTCTCCAGTGAGTTCTTCGCCTCAATCTTGCGCTTCACCTCCTCGTCCTCGGCCTTGTAGCGGTTCGCCTCCCTCACCATCCGCTCGATATCGTCCTTGCTCAGCCGGTCCTTCTCGTTGGTGATGGTGATCTGGTTCCTCGTTCCAACCGTCTTGTCCTCCGCTGCCACGTTCAGGATCCCGTTCGCGTCGATGTCAAAGACCACGTTGATCTGCGGCACTCCCCTTGGCGCCGGGGAATCCCCTTGAGCTCGAACGTGCCTAGAAGGTTGCTGTCTGTGGTCCGTGCCCGCTCGCCCTCGTACACCTGGATGAGCACGCCAGGCTGGTTGTCCGAGTAGGTCGAGAAGACCTGCTCCTTCTTGGTGGGGATGGTGGTGTTCCTGGGGATGAGCACGGTCATGACACCACCAGCAGTCTTCGAGGCCGAGGCTGAGCGGCGTGACATCGAGCAAGAGTAAGTCCTGGACTTTCTCACTGCCCTCGCCTGTCAGGATCGCAGCCTGGACCGCCGCCCCGTAGGCGACCGCCTCATCGGGGTTGATGCTCTTGCACAGCTCTTTCCCGTTGAAGAAGTCCTGCAGGAGCTGCTGGATTTTCGGGATCCTCGTCGAGCCGCCGACGAGGACAACCTCGTTAACTTGGCCCTTATCAATCTTTGCATCTCTCAGGCACTTCTCAACCGGCTCCATGCACTTCAGGAACAAGTCCATGCTCAATTCTTCGAAACGGGCCCGAGTGATGGTGGTATAGAAGTCGATGCCTTCGTAGAGCGAGTCGACCTCGATAGTAGTCTGTGTGGTCGAGGACAGCGCCCGCTTAGTGCGCTCGCACGCAGTCCTCAGCCGGCGGAGCGCCCGTGCGTTGCCGCTGATGTCTTTCCTGTGCTTCCGTCGGAACTCCTGGACGCAGTGGTTGACAAGGCGGTTGTCGAAGTCCTCGCCGCCAAGGTGGGTGTCGCCAGCAGTGGCCTTGACCTCAAAGATACCCTCCTCAATGGAGAGGAGGGAGACGTCGAAGGTGCCGCCACCAAGTCGAAGATGAGGACGTTTTTCTCGCCAGTGCTGGAGGCCTTCTTGTCGAGGCCGTAAGCGATGGCAGCGGCAGTGGGCTCGTTGATCATGCGGAGGACGTTGAGGCCGGCGATGGAACCGGCATCCTTGGTGGCCTGGCGCTGGGAGTCGTTGAAGTAGGCAGGGACAGTGACGACGGCGTTGTTCACGGGATGGCCGAGGAAGGCCTCGGCGATCTCGCGCATCTTGATGAGCACCATCGACGAGATCTCCTCAGGGGAGAACTGCTTCTCCTCGCCCTTGGAGCGGACGACGATCATGGGCTTGTCGCCGGAGCCGGGGACGACCTTGAAGGGCCAGTGCTTCATGTCGGACTGGACGGACGGGTCAGAGAAGCGGCGGCCGATGAGGCGCTTGGCATCGAAGACGGTGTTGTGGGGGTTCATGGCGACCTGGTTCTTGGCGGCGTCCCCGATGAGTCGCTCGGTGTCTGTGAAGGCGACGTAGGAGGGGGTGGTGCGGTTGCCCTGGTCGTTGGGGACGATCTCAACGCGGTCGTGCAGCCACACGCCGACGCAGCTGTAGGTGGTGCCGAGGTCGATGCCGATGGCCTTGCCTTCTGCCGATTTAGCCGCCATTATTATCTTTCGGGTGTTGTTCCTGGTTGGCTTTTGATCAAGACGTGCTAGAGAGGGAGAAAGAGAGACTGTGTAGGAGTTTGATGATCAAACTTCAAAAGGGAGAAGGTGGCGCGTGAATATTTCTTTATTAGAGCGCGAGCGTAGGAGAAGACGGTTGCATTGCATGCAAGGGGGGGTGTTCCGGTGGGCGAGGCGGAGGGTGACAGGTGGGGGATGAGTCAATAGAGGAGTAAAATCTGAGTTCGGCTGGGGGTGTCTGGAGCGGCGGTTCCCGTTTGGCTTAGAAAGGTTTGAACTCTCAACGGAAGACCGATGCTTATGGGGGTTTTTAATCGGTTCTTTGAGCATTTTTCAAATTTAATAAGTATAAACAAAGGAATATGTAGGAGGACAAGGGACAAAAACACATTAAAATCATTCCATTTTATTTTTATTTTAGAGATTTAAGAAGCTGACAATATAGTAATATTAACGATGTATCTCAATCGCAAAGTATTATAAATGGCAAAAAAAAAAATATTTAGCAATCATGGCGGGACTTGCCTAGCATTCTACCGTTATACTATCATATTAGCAACAGAACTCTTCTTTTTATTTGCCTCACAATCATTAATTCATTTGTTTCATGAAAAGTCAATGTGGCCGTAAAGAAAAAAAAAATCAAACAAGTTGTTTTTTTAGAAAAGTTTATCGAAGAAGAAGTACCAAAAATTTTCTGTAATTATATTTGTGTCCACTGGTTCCAAACATTTTAATTATGCCAATTGAGTTTTAAATATTTTCGCGTTTTGTCAATTGAGTCTAATTGGCAATTTAAGCAAGAAATCGTTGCTGTAGACCTCGGTGGTCCCTACTAATACAGTCCGCGCTGACATGTACATTTTTATATCCTTTAATAATTTGTTGGTTTCTTTTAATTTTATTTTATTTTTCTTCTTTATCTCTCTCTTTCTTTATATTTGGACCAAGAGCTAGCAACGCTCGCCAACACTAGGTGAGGACGTCGCAAGCCCTCGGTCAATGTCCTCGCCGGCCACAAGGAGGGCGTTGTAGTCCTCACTAGATATGGCTAGAGTCGCAACGCCTCTCTATGATCGGAGAGGCTTAGCGAGGGCTGCAACGCTTTTCGCCGGCCGAAGCGAGGCTAGACCGCAATACCGAAATCAAATGAGGGGCACGGGGGCCTTAGTCCAAAAAAAAAAAAATATATATATATATATATAATATATATATAAAATTATCGCAGAGAGAAGAGAGAAGTGTCTAGTGAGACTAAGGTACGAAGCTATTGCAACGTGTCTTGCCATGTGGGCTCCAAGTCCGACAGAATAATGCAAACGCGTGGATTTTTAAGTTTTGCTTAGGCTACGTATGTTTGTTTCTGGGATAATTTTTTTTTCTTTTTTTCCGGAGTTTAAATCACTTACAAAATGAGTTAACTGATAATTTATGGATTTAATTCTCAAAAATATTTTTTTCTTTGAAAAATAAAAAATCATTATTAAAGTATGACTATATATTGGCATTTAGATCAGAAACTTTACATTTGGTCAAAGGAACCTAATGCTTGTTCCATAGCCCTCGACAGTGAACCCAAGCTAGGACAAGTCTATTGAGGTCTATCGAGGTCAGCCCAAGTCTAAAGTGGCCAGGCTTGAGTCCACATAGGTTGGGCTGGGGGTAGCACCCCGTGGCCAGCTTAGTAATGCAATCCTGTTGCCCGAATCCCTGACGGCCCAACTCAGGTCCATAGAGGTCAAAGTTAAGAGGGAAAATTATCAAAAGAGTCCTAAATCTATTGCACTTTTGCCAATTCGATCTTTAATCTTTTAATTTTGCTGATTCAATCCTAAACTTTTTTTTTTGTGCCGGATCAGTCCTAAACCTTTTGCATTTGTGCCAATTTAGTCCGTCTGGCCAGCTTTGACTAATCGGAGATTACGTGGATGCCGATCGGCGATGACGTGGATGTCGACGCTTATCTGTGCCAATTTTAATAATATTTAATTTTTTTAAATTTTTAAATTTTCCTTTTTATTTTTTTTCTTTTCTCTGTTTCTTTCTTTTTGCTTTGCTTTTGCTTTCTTCTCCTCATTTGGATTTGCAGTAAGCTCGAGTTCTGCAGCTAGAGTATAAAATAAGAACGTGAGGAAGAAGAAGACGATGAGGCCGCCGCCGCACCCACAACCTACGCGACCCCTACAATGGCTTCACCAAAGAGATCATTCACCTCATCCTCGACCACCTTGGCGACGACAGCCCACTTAAATCGAAGAGATCTCTTCTGTCTTCGAGGGTAGGCCTCGCCCAAGCCAGATCTGGGCGATCATTGCGGCCGCCGCGTCCAGTCAGCTATGAGGTCGACTCACCTAGGCCAATCTGAGCAAAATGAAGGGGCAACGCAAGGGATAACGAGAGGAGTCGGAAGAGAGGGGACTAAGAACTTGCGGCGGCGGGACTCCGCGAAGTGAAAGGACTTGCAGGCAAGGGAGAAGGACTTGTGAGCAAGAGGGTTTTGTCGCCGAGGTGGTCGAGGAGTCGGTGAGGCCGTTGAAGGGGCTGGGTTAGTTGTGGGAGATGCGGCGGCGGCGGCGGCGGCGACGTCGGCATGGTTGTCTTCTTCTTCATCATGTTCTTGAGTTTCTTCCTCAACTGCAGAAGGTGTTTCTGTAGATGCAAACAAAGAAAGCAAAAAACAAAAGCAAAAGCAAAGAAAACAGAAAAGAAACAAATAAAAAAGGAAAATTTTAAAATTTGAAAAAAAATTAAATATTATTAAAATTTGGCCCACGGTAAAACCGGCGTCCACCGTCATCGCCAATTGTGATCCACGTTAGTTCCGATCAGTCAAAGTTGGCCAGACAAAACTAAATTAACACAAATGCAAAAGGTTTAAGACTGATTCGACACAAAAAAAAAGGTTTAGGACTGAATTGACATAAATACAAAGGTTTAGGATTGAATCGGCAAAAGTAAAAGTTTACGACTGAATTGGTAAAAGTTGCAATAGGTGATGACTCCTTTGAAATTTTCCCAAGTTTAAGACCTCAATACTCGTGCTTTTGTCGATTTTGAACATTTGGGCCCATATCTATTGAAGCTATGCTCAAGTCTACTGCCCAAGCCCAAACCTCATGCCTGGGACAGTCCATCACAATGGGATTGTGACCCTCGTGCTAGTGTCTAGGTCCCTAACGCTAAAGGCTCCGTGTCCCTAGCGCTCGGACCCAGTACCATATAGTCTGAGCCAAGTCCTCATAGCCCCACCCTGCCCATCAAGGATGGGCCTAAGACTTGGTCCCCAGCCTAGGATGGCGTCCCTGCCTCGGTTCTTGACGCCCATGCTCGGGTCCCCAACTTGTGTCACGGGTCTATTGAGGCCGGGTTCCTAGATGTCGGCACCATCACTCCCAAGGTTTTCCTTGGCTACTATGCACTAGGAATCAGTGCCTGAGTAATGTATGTCTATTTAAGAGTATTGTATTTTATTTAATAAACACAAAAAAAAATTAATTCATTTTCAATTTTAGCCAAATATCAAAATTATTGTCATTTTTCTAGAAAATATTTTTTTGGATAAGATTTTTCAAAAATAAATATTTTTTGCGAAACAATAGTGCTTTAATCTAAATTGCGATGCACATGCTTGACCTGTCTCTAATTGGAAATACTTCAAATTTTCACCATATTTCAAATATTGTCACGCAAATCCCTATATGACTTCTTGTAATAGTTCAAAGTTTGGACAAAAATGTTAAATTTTATGAGAAAGCAAGCGCAGCTTTTGCCTTTCATAGAACAAAAGCAAAAAGACTTAAAAAAATATATGTGTGTGTATTTTATCATCGTTCAAGTACATTTTTATTTGTTTACAATATTTCATTTTTTAACTATATAGTCTTGTATTCGAGGAATCCTTATAAAACTGCACGAATATATGGCTCGTTTTTTTTTTGGTAAGGGAGAAATATATGGCTCGTTTGTCTCGCAAAAAATGAACTATCGGAAAATATTTTTCTAAAAATGATTGTTTTTATTGCCTTAAAATAATTAATTTGTAAAAAAATATTTTTATTACCAACAACAACTGATATCTAATATCTTCGTGAATGATAATATATTTTTGGCTCATTCATTTTATAACCGATATAATGATCAAATTTTGAAATATTTTTCAATTCTTCATGTTTTCACTAAACAAATAAAGCGTAAACGAAGAAAATTTGTCCTGCCTCTCATTTCCAAGAGTAGTATTTGGATTATAATTGAAAATGAGAACAACCTTATTAGCGAAAATTAATCTGATTGATCATACTTTATACATATAGGGTTCCTAATTACCATTAGTAACTCGTCTCGGTTTGTGACGAAATCAATTTGGATCAATCTCTAAAAAATTAAGGTGATTAAAAAGTGTAATCTTGTTTGAAGCTTACATATTATAAACGAAGAGCCACGTGTCCACAGCAACTACTCATCAATTTTTAGTATTTTTTATTGTCCCATTTTTTTGGGGGCAATTTGAAGGGCAGGACTGCAGCTGACTTGCAATAAAACGAAATTAGGTGTAAAAATGAGGTCTCCTCAAAGCTTGGGACAATTTCAAATAAAGGCCCAGTTCATTATTTTTCTTAAATACAGAGTCCTAAAATTGATTTTGTTTCCAAATAAGAGCATGTAAATCTTTTTATTTCAAATAAAGGTCTGAAGTAGTCATAATGTTTCAAATAAAGCTTAATTTGGCTGGCTGATTGGGCCGGCCAAAATTATGACCAATGAAGAGCATTTTTGTCAAAATACAATTTTAATCCTAAATTTTTAGTTGAATTAACTTAAAAGTAAAAATGCAAAAACTAAAGGAAAAAAGGGAGGTACATGTCTCCATCCCACCTGTATCTCCTTACCCTTTTTTTTTTATTTTTTTTTGAAAATATAAAAAAAGATGAAAATATCATTAATCGAGTCAATCACTTTTTAAAGATTGGTGATAACATTTTCAGCCCCTTATTTGAAACACTGGATCCGCTTTATGCTCTCATTTGAGATGAAGAGTACTTCGATCCCCTTTTTTATGTGAAATAGATCACTTTAGGTACTTATTTGAGAAATGAGGGATTTGCGGCTTTTTTTTCTTGAAATTCCCTCAAAATTACAAGGATCAAAACGTCATTTAACCCGGACACAATCTCCCGGGTCGGGTCGAACGCCCACCCAGCCTTCTCTAATCTCCAGAACTCTCGGGGCGATAAA
>JAGVVM010008740.1:0-17006 GCA_019149425.1 Psidium friedrichsthalianum
CCGAATCCTTACTCCTTGGGCATTTCTTGCCCCCCACACTCACCCATAAAAGTGTGAGGACCCTAGCTCATTTTTCACCACATCCGGGCACTGATGTGGCGCATCACTCTGGGAATGATGGCCCAAGGCTAGCTTCCTTACCCCTCGCACCCGCCTATCTTGGTGCGAGGACCCTTGCCCATTTTTCGCTACACCCAGGCGCCGATGCAACGCGTCGCTAAGAAGGGTACGCTCCAACGAAAAATCTAAAGGGTTCATCTTATAAGAGATAGCTCTTTTTTACGGCCGGCTCGCTACGCCTGACGCCAACCCTCCTCATTTACCCTGGCTTGGGGACAGGCTATGCAAGCATACATAGGCGGAGTTCATGATGGTCAAAGTAAAAAAAAAAAAAAAATATTGTGCTCCATGATAACAAATCTTCTTTCATGAAAGTCCTATCTATTTGTCTTCTTCTTTGGTTCAATCAATTTTAATAGTATTTTAACAGGTAATTGCTGACAATGTTGGTGATAACATTGAAGATATTGCTGGAATGGGGTCTGATCTTTTTGGCTCATATGCTGAATCTTCCTGTGCTCCACTTCTTGTTGCGTCCATCTCCTCTTTTTGGGATTAACCATGACTTCACTGCAATGTGCTATCCCCTGTTAATTAGTTCTGTAGGCATCCTTGTCTGCTTGTTCACGACACTCTTTGCCATTGACTTTTTTGAAATTAAGTCTGAAAGAAATTGAGCCAGCATTGAAGAGGCAACTCATCATCTCAACTGCCTTGATGACTGTGGGAATTGCTATAGTCACTTGGATTGCACTTCCACCCTCTTTCACGATTTTCAACTTTGGGGAACAGAAAATTATGAAGACTCGGTAAGCTTCTTTTTTTCCCCCCCCAATTTTTTCCTTGATGCTTGAAATGCGCTTCATTGTCCATTCTTAACGTTGTTATTTTATATTGGCACTTTAAGGAAGCGAGCGATTTTGATTCCAGTGTTGTTTTTTGCTCCTGTTTGAGGTTTTAGAGGTAGCTCTGTTTTGGGTATCCTGTATTTATCCTTTCTTCCTTGCACTATTTAGTCATTTCTATTTATTTATATTTATATTTATATTTATTGTTTATTCCTTATATTTTTTTCATTTTTTTATTTTATTTTATTTTATTTTATTTTTCATTATTATTATTTTTTTCGGTACTCATATTTTTGCTTTTTTTAAGTATATTTTAAGCTTTTCACTTCGGGTTCATCGACCGCCGACCCCAACTAGTTTGGGATAAAGGTGATGTTGATATTGATGTTGATGTTATCCGATAGCTGGGCTGCCAGTCTTCATTCCACACAAGAATACTGAGGTTGAGACATTGCTCTAATGTTATGGCATTGCAGGCAAATATTCTTGTGCGTCAGTGTTGGCCTTTGGGCTGGACCGATAATTGGCTTTGTTACCGAATATTTCACCAGCAATCCTAGCGGTATAAGCGAGAATGGTACAGTTGGTTTCTTCTTAACTTCAAAACACTAATCGCCAATAAATTATTTTGCAGTCCTGTCCAAGATGTTGCTGACTACTGCAGAACTGGAGCAGCTATCAATGTTATCTTCGGTCTTGCCTTGGGATATAAATCAGTTATCATTCCGATTTTTGCAATTGCAATAAGCATCTATGTTAGTTTCAGTTTTGCTGCAATCAGTGGCTGCTCCGGGAATGCTGAGTACTATTGCTCCTGGATTAGCCATCGATGCTTATGGTCCTATAAGCGACAATGCTGAAGGTATTGCCAAGATGGCTGGAATGGGTCACCAAATTCGTGAGAGAACCGATGCGCTTGATGCTGCCAGGAACACAACTGCTGCAATTGGAAAAGCAAAACAATAATCCAATTTCGTTTGTGACGTTTCCTTTCTGTTTTGAATGCTTAGCCACTCTTTTGCTTTTGGAAAAGGGGGACAAAGTAAAAAGTGCTGGTAACTTTTGCCAATTGTTGGACTAATATGACTTAATGTATATATATTTGAAGGGATTTGCCATTAAATCGGCAGCTCTCGTGTCTCTGGCCCTGTTTGGAGCTTTTGTGAGCCGTGCAGCAATTTCTATTGTTGATGTCTTGAGCCCAAGTGTTTTCATTGGTCTGATGGTGGGTGCAATGCTTCCTTACTGGTTTTCTGCTATGAACATGAAGAGTGTCAGAAGCGCAGCACTGAAGACGGTTGAGGAGGTTCGCAGACAGTTCAACACCATCCTGGCCTCATGGAGGGCCAGGCGAAACCTGACTATGCTACTTGCGTCAAAATCTCCTCTGATGCGTCTATCAGAGAGGTGATTCCGCCCGGTGCCCTTGTCAGACTTACCCCACTCGTTGGAGGGACCTTTTTTGGTGTGGAAACTTTGTCTAGCGTTCTTGATGGTGCTCTTGTTTCTGGTGTTCAGGGGATTTTCTTTTCTTTTCTTTTCTTTTCCTTTTTTTTTTTTGGATGCTGGTTCATTCTTGAAAAAAGATTAAAGTAAAACCTTCAAGAGTAGAGTCTGTTAGAGATAAGCTGATGGTGTCATTTTCTCGTCACGGATAGCTATATCCGCATCAAATACAGGCGGTGCGTGGGACAATGCCAAGAAGTATATTGAGGTACAGATCCCTCAGAAATTACTGGCTACGTCTTTTCCAATTTTCTGAACCCACTCTAATATCTACAGGACTTGTGTATTCTTTACATTAGGCCGGTGCTTCCGAGCATGCAAGGACTCTCGGTCCAAAGGATTCAGGGCCGCACAGGGCAGCCGTTATTGGAGATACCATTGGCGACCCTCTTACAGGTACCTCAGGCCCATCTCTGAACATCTTCATCAAGCTTATGGCAGTGGAGTCACTCATGTTTGCGCCCTCCTTTGCCACTCATGGCGGCCTTCTTTTCAAGATCTTCTGAGGCGGTCCTTTTCTGGCAGCCTATATCCAATCACTGCACCTCCTAAAAAA
Organism: Psidium friedrichsthalianum; assembly: GCA_019149425.1. Taxonomy (NCBI): domain Eukaryota; kingdom Viridiplantae; phylum Streptophyta; class Magnoliopsida; order Myrtales; family Myrtaceae; genus Psidium; species Psidium friedrichsthalianum. The sequence goes on from JAGVVM010008740.1 coordinate 2,971, forward strand.
TCCCTCATTGTGGGGTTTTCAAACTAGTAGTTTAGCAAGCTTTGATTTTGGCGGATCGTGACAGTAGTTTGGACGGTTACATGTTAAAGAACTCGACAAATTGGCTGAATGCTGGTTGAATGAATAACTGCACTCATTCCATGCTTGCTTAACTGTCCTCTGTATCAAAATGGCGCGAGATATTCTGGGATGGTTTAACAGAGCAAGGGACAGAGTTCTTTGGCAGCTTTAAAAAGAACAGGAGCTTATGTAAGAAGAGAAGCTATTCAGTCACAAGCCATTCTGAACTCGAAAGTTTCAGGACCTAACAGAAAGTTGTGCGTCGACAATTCGCCATTGTTCAGGTACTTCTGGTGTTTAAGTACAGCTGACCAAGAAAACCGGTAGAGCTTCTAAACTTTAGCTACATGAATGGCTCTCAACCCTTGTTGGTAGTAGCCCCAGTGCACGTCGGCGTAGTCTTTCACTGTCTTGTAAGCTTTTGGTCTTTCCTCGCTGATCAAAGCCTCTTCTGGTCCTATCTCTTTGTTGGCTTCTGGTGTGTAGAAAACAGCCAGAGAGATTCTGTCTCTCTCTGAACTGCTGAGCACCCTGTGCACTGGGCTCTTGAACACTCCATTGGTCATTACCTGTTAATTAACATTATAGTCGGGAACAGAATGAAACCAGGCGTAGCATGACACACGCACGCACGCACAAACCAGTGACATTGTCTCTTAGAATGGGGCAAATAACTTGCAAAATGACCGTAAATATTGAGAACCTGAAGACCGTAAATATTGATCCATCAAAGTACCTCCATTTGATCACCCATGAGGACAAGAAGAGCACCGGACATGGTTGGTACGGTGAACCACTTGTCGCCTTTGAGAACCTGAAGACCTTCAATATCTTGCAAGATTATGGTGTACCCTGATCCATCTGCATGCGGTTTCAAGCCGAGGACAAGATCAGGTCTCGGACACCGGGAATAGTAGTTGAATCTCGCCTGCAGAGGAGCTTTTTCTCCAAACTGGTTTAGGAAGCAGTCCTCTTGTAAGTCCAGTGACTTCGCCATGGCCTTTGAAACGGCTTCTGTCATCATCCTCATCTTCACAGTGTACTCTTGTAGCACATCTCTGCAATTTGTTTGGCCAATTCGTTTGAGAAAGGAACATTCTTTGTTGCTTCAATGACTGCAACTTACAATGAAGCTAAACATGTGAAGTGTCAGGGCCAAAGCATTTTGATTGTTCATTGAGTGTAATTGTGTTAAATTTTTAAATCAGGACAGTTTTGGGCCATAGCGAATTCCCTCTCCCAGATGAACAGTTAATCTTATCTCTGTAGATGGTCTCAGCAGTACACATCTGTGTCTGGACTTCGAATGTCGACATCTCTTTAATCAAACAGTGTGGATAAGAATAACTTTTTTCGATATTGCTGTATTCAGAAAATAATGTTGTATGGTTGAATCATTAGCGTACCACCATTATTCATATATCGACAAGAATTCAAAGATAAGGGAGAAGAGCAGTATCCACATGCGAGGTGAGAGTTGGATGGACATGTAGGAAGTGTCACAGAGAGAGAGAGAGAGGAGGGTTCAATAGCACGGGAGAGGCATGCTGAAAAACCTGAAAGAAGGTGGATTTTCAGGCCAGAACTTCGGCTTCCTCCGATCCTCTGGATATACATCGAGGAAAAGCCGATCGGACCAGTCCAAGGGCTGGCCTTTAGCAGGAACAGGATCAGCACCATACCCTTCGAACTCCTCCACTCCTTTCTCAATTTTCCTCTTCTCTTCCATCGGTTGTTCGAAAAATTCTCGCGCGTCTCGAACTATTTCATCCAGGAAAGAAGTTGGGATTCCATGGCCTGTTGCCTGCAAGTTCATAGCCATTAAAATAGAAAAATGTGTTTGGAGCACCGAAAACGTTAACTAGATCTCCTTGTTGCGTCAAGCTATCTCCTTGAATGAAATGAAAACCAAAAGGCCAAAGATTCGCACTGGAAAGGAAAACAAGGAAGACTTTCTATCAGACCAGGAAGCAGCCCCATGAGGAAAGTGCTGATCTGAGCTTCCGTAGCTCCCCATCGCGTTCCGACGATGGAGATGAAGATGACGACAGGATGGAAAGGTCTATCAGAGGAACTTGGGAGAGCGGATCGGAAGTAACATCTACTCCCTTCTCTTCGTCAGCCGCTTCACCACTTTTCCTGCAGATGTAGAGATGGGGCGGCTCTTCTTGGTTGATCACCATTTCTTGCACACGTTTGGAAAGCAAAACCTCTGCCGGCGGGAGCGAGTCGGCGGCTTCAGCCATGTTTTTGTATGTCTCCGGAGCTCAATTTGGGTCTTTGCTTTACTGGAAGAGAATGACCAAGAGAAGCACTTTGTTAGTTTGCTGGTGCAAAACTCTTCTTGTGTATATACTTCTTACTTACTTACTCTGTCACAACAGTTAGAATTGGATGATACAAAGCAATCAATTCATTGCATATGTTATATGTTTTTTTTATATTCATGTAATCTCACTCCACCTATCTGATTAAATTTTGAGTTGAATTTTCTAACATTGTATCAAAACCGGCGTTATTCCTTTCCGTGTATGCTTTTTATATTCACATACGTGGAATTTTGTGGCTCTCAAAGGAAGAGAGAGATGTCGAGTACGATTATCGATGGCTACTCTGACGAACAATACATATAGAAATGTTCACTTGTCCTTATTCATGGACAGTTCATTCCCCCACTTATGTCTATATCTTCTACCAGTCAATAGTCCACTCAACCATTCGTCTTTACTAGTTGAAGCTTGGTTTTGATAGCTTTCTCATGAACAAATGCGAGGGAGCCTTGCCCACCAAAGTGGTTGGCCTAAGTGTGGAAGTTGCTACTTAGTCTTCTCCGGGGTGACAAATTCGATTCCCATCTCGAGCGTTCCTCCGAATGACTTGGGCTGTAGATTGCCGTGATGTATCTTGTGCAAAAAAAAAAAAAAAAAAAGCGTCAGCAACTGTCGGGATCTTGCTGGGACCTGCAGTGACGGCGTGCCAACCTTAACTTTAGATCGCAGGTAATGCGAAATATCTTTGATTCAAACAGAACATTTCGTAGCCGTTAAGGAAACCTTGTGGTGTGGTCGATTCTTCTCGAATCGCATGAGTAGCACACTTGAACTGCGAGTGTCTTCGTCACTGACTTTGTATGGTCCAGATCCACCCAACTTTCTCGTGGATTTCCGTGGAGGTGCCTTTCATGGTAGAAAAGATGGCGACTCTGAAAGTGAAGTGGCGTTTTTGGGGCGTTGTCAATCCTCGGCCCCAACGTGAGATGTCTTTCGATTTCTTGTCTTGTCTGGAGGGCATCATCGACCACAACAAATTGTCTTTGTTCAGCTGTCGTTTCTGTACTACCAACTTTTTTTTCTTTTATTCAACTGTGCATCCTTGTCAGCAGATACTCGTCGAATATTATGTCGAATCTGTGTAAAATGCAACAAGCGGAGATTTTTTTTTTTTTTTTTGGGGGGGGGGCGAATCCAAGGTTTACAGACAAACGAATTTGACGGTAAAAAGACAAGCATTTCCTAACTTTAGGAGCGTCAACGCGTTTCGGTTGTCTACTCGCTATAATCTCCCGGAGCCGGGACGCCGGCCGATGGTATTCTTTGCCAAGAATCTTCAAGACTCCGCAGGAGCAATCCCTCTTCGACCGTGTGTAAAATAGCTAAACTTACCTTAGCACATGAAAGTCGGCATGAGATATCATGTTACGAAATATGATACCACTCATTTGATAAAGAATTTTTTCGAGATATTTTTTCTAGGACCGCCTAGGTCACATGATTCCTCCTCAATATACTTCTTGGATACGAATGGTTAGGTACGTCTTCATCATCCCGGTATAACTGCTGCGGCTGTTTTCTTCTCTCATTTGTTAAAAAAGTTGTATCTCGTTTTTATCACTCGGTATGGTCTTTTATTTTATTTTCAGATTCGTTTGTTTCACAAAAAAATGAATGATTTTGAATACATTTTTTTAAAAAAAATGATCGCTTGCATTGCTTAAAATAATTAGTCAAAGATATACCTTTTCATTATCGACAACGATTTACGTCTAAATTTTTTCGTGAACGGTGAAAATATTTTTTGTTCATTCATTTTTGTAAACGATACAAGTAATCATTTTTTTCAGAAAATATTTATCAAGTCATTCATTTTTTTTGTGAAATAAACGAATTACAAATGTAAGTTCGTCCTTTCCATCTAAAATTCTTAACGGCTCGAGATTATTGAACTTTCTTTCTTTGTGGAAGATGATCATATGTGTGTGTGTGTATATATATATATATATATATATCAATGGGGGTACCCATCAAATTGTTACTCGCGGGCAAACTTCTTTCTTTGTGATGGACGTGTTGCTATTAGGGATGAGCTAAAGAACTAAAACGAACCCATCGATTCTAGGTAGTTCTTGCAGAACCGGTCCAACTCTTGGTTGCTAAAATGTGGAACCGATAAATATCGATTCAATTGCCGATGTGGATGTAGACCATCCACCCGGATCATAAGGACTAGACCAATTGATTATAATTCTTACTATTGCAAGTATACAAAATATTGGGGGGTTATATGTGCAATTTCGCAAGGTGGTCCCTACCTACTCTCTCTCTCTCTTTCTCTCTCTCTCTCGTTCTCGTTCGTTTTCTCAAAGTTCAGAGTCAAGATCGATCCCTCGCACGCCGAGAAACCTAGATCCTCCCCCCATCGCATGGCAACAAAGAAGCACGGGGACCACCGGGTGGCCTAGTCCGTCTACTCGGTCATCGCCCTCGTGTTCTTGCTGGTCGCCTGCGTGGAGCTCTGCGGCCCCGCCACCGTCGCCGAGGTCTACCGCCTGATCCAGTACGACATCTCCGGCGTCCCCTTCGGATCTCGCCTCGTCTCATCATCCCCGTCCGCGATTTGAATCTCGGATACGTGAAGAGGTAGGGGGACCCGGTTATTTCCTTTGTTCTTAGCCGTCCTGAGGTCACACTGTTGCTCTTCTTGATCGCAAGCGATCGGAACAGGTCATGAATCAAATCGGGGCAACTTCGGAGTTCGAAAATCTAGAACAAATCTAGAACAAATCTAGAACAACCTCGGAATCGGGGGCCCGTTCTGCGCCTAGCAGGCCCAGCCGGGGTTCCAAGTCCCAGCCCATTAATTTTTGGGACGAGTTGGCCCATTTTGGCATTATCATCATAAAATTAACCAAAAAAAATTGATGACAAAAAAAGTGCGTAGGTTGCTTCGAGGAATCCTAATCGAACGGGGTCGCTCTGGAAAAAATAGAAAATGTGGTCGATGATGACAAGGTGAGCTCGCCTCGTTATTATTCGTCATCTCCCCCACTTTCGATCCGACACTGTCTCCCTCTTTGGCTTAGATTGCAGGTCTGTCTTCTTCATCTCTCTTCTCCCTCACCTTTACGTTTCTTGCGCTTTATGATGGGGGAAATCTTCAGGAATTTCATTTCTACGGGCCCCTTGAAATTTCGAGCAATTTTAGTAAATCTAGCACTTGTTGTGGCTACTGCTTTGTCTACTGAAGCTCGCCATGTGCGATCAGTTATAAGACTGATGAAAGAGTTACTCGGCAATCAAACGGCGCGTGAATTGTAGTAGTAAGATTTGGGTCTTGATAGTTTGAGCAATTTATCAATATTTATGGTTTGCGTAATTCAGGCTCTTTGTTGTCGTTGGCGGATTCAATGGGGAATGCGTCGTCCATGCTGACTCAGTATGATATTGAAGAAGTTCAAGACCACTGTAATAATCTTTGTGAGTTTCTGGTTCTATTGTGGTTTTCTCCATCTTCAACTGGCTCTTTTCTAATTAGTCGGGATTGATCAATCGATGTTTTCTTTTTTTTTCTTTTGTGTGTGTGTGTGTGTGTGTGTGTGTGTGTGTGTTGGTTCAGTTTCCCAGCAAGAGATTGTGTCGTTGTACGAGAGATTTTGCCAACTTGATCGGAATGCAAAAGGGTTTATCTCGGCGGATGAATTCTTATCGGTTCCGGAGTTTGCAATGAATCCACTTTCTCAGGTGGTGTCTATAATTGTTGCTATGAGGAGATGCATAAGATTTCATTTCTTAGTAGGATGCTCATAATGTGTTATTTTTTTTATTGAGACAGAGGCTGCTTAAGATGGTAGATGGCTTGAATTTTAAGGATTTTGTGGCATTCCTGTCTGCTTTTAGTGCCAAAGCTAGCAAACAGCAGAAGATTGAATGTAAGTTTACTCAGACCGTGACCTGTGTGAAAGTTGTCATCTTTCGACACTTTGTTCTGAAAGGGGCTTTGTCAGACCACTTTAATTTGTGAAAGAAATTTCCACTCTGTGAAAATCATAGAAGACGAGAAGCAAGGCAGTGTTGGTATCTGTATAAAAAAATATTGCTTGGCTTATTTAAGCAGCTCTTAGCATTATATCCAGATTGAACTAAACTAAAAAGTTGGAAACCAGCAGTGGGGTGCCTTGTAAGTTAGAGATACTGAATTGTGGAAGCATAATTCCTTCAATGTGGGAACAACGAAACAAATTGCAGGTGAGACCTGTAAATAAGTTCAGTTAGAATCTAACTGTTTTGAACCCCCAGAAGGAATCGAATTAGGTGGTTGAGAGCATCTGTTTGCTGTGCATTTTTTGTGCTATGAAATTGTATGGTTGAAGCTGTATACCATCAGTTCTAGTGTCATTTTGTGAAACAGTAATCTCTCTCTCTCTCTCTCTTTCTCTCTCTCTCTCTCTCTCTCTCTCTCTCTCTCTCTCCCCAAATGTTAATTTTTGAAGCCCCATCAGCTTTGGTGGGATGAGTTGCCTGATGTAAATTTTCCCTTCCTGCAGTGATTTCAAGGTGTATGATTCAGACTGTAATGGAAAGGTGTCTTTCAATGACATTTTGGAAGTTTTGCGGGACTTATCGGGGCCATTTATGTCAGATGAACAAAGAGAGGTACTTACCAATGGACTGGAGCTTCTCCCTTCAATATTGCCGGTCTGTCGATGACAAGATTTTGCATAGGACATTTTATCTTGTATTTAGGCATCCTCCAATATGGTATAAATGTGTTGTCAAACCTCATATGTCCACCTCTCATTTATTACTGTTCGCGAGGATTTGGATAGTGTTCAAAGCAACATTTTATAGTGCTTCTCGCTTAATTCTTTTCTAAGGTTGATAGCTTTATGGTTCTCATCTACTTGCTTGTGTACTTTTGAGCTAATTGGTGTATTGGACATTTTCTATAGCAAGTCTTGGTTCAAGTGTTGAAGGAAGCTGGTTACACAAGGGAATCCTATTTATTGTTGGATGACTTCGTTAAGGTATGAGTAGCTCCTTTTATGCTGATGGCAAAGGTTAATGCTAGATGCAATGAATTGATAGTGTAGCTTCACATTTATAATTATAGTACTATGGACCAGGGATAGGTTTGACCTCTTTCACTCTAAAGTAGAAATTATCGTGGAAATGGATTGAGATATGGCTAAGTTGTTTCTACAAGATAATTTAATGCCAGAATGTTGTATGCATGATTTTTCTCAAAGTGAATACTTGGGTCTCATCTGTCATCACTGGAGTTAACTAAAAGAATGGTGGAAGTTCGAGGATACTCTCAAGAAAATAGTATTTTTTGTCTAGTTTCTCACGCACCATCTTCTTATAAGTGATGCTCACAATTTTGATGCAGTCATAATGAAATATCCTTAATTGTTTATTGAAGTCTGTAAGAATACATATCCGATTTCAAATTGATTGCATTGACACATGGTTTCATACCTTCCAATGTTGAAGATGTAATATTGGATCTCATGATGTACTGACTACCTGCCGTGTGATGGACCAACAAGCCGTTCAATATTATTGCCCAATCGCCCATCATACTAGGAATCTTTTCCTGTATCTTTATCTTTTTTATGATGGCTTAAGCAGGATTCTTAGCACGTCAGCTGATCTATGCTGAACAAACTTTGAACTAGACTTCTATGTTTTTCTTTTTCTTGTGTTGCATTGATCTCTGTCATCACCAAATATAAACACTTGCTTTGACATGATCAGGTTTTTGGAAACTCCGACCTAACATGGAGGTCGAAGTACCAGTTGACTGAGGGGTGGTCCATGTCGCCATGCTCTGGCTTATATGCTGCCACCAAAATGTGAATGGCTAGGTCCGATCGGAATAGCGACATGAACCAGGAAGAGATGGCTCTTAATTCTCTCTCTGATAGTGCCCAGAGCGGGAATAATGAGCAAATAGGAAAGATGTATATTAAAATAAAAATCTGCTCCCGTAGAATGTAATGTTGGACAAAACAACAAGTATTACGTCTCTTGATTTTTGTCCTCTCTCATGAATGGACATGGTTTGATCCGATCCGGAAACATATTAGGATAGCATAAGTTAATGCTGCAATTTTGTCTGTTTATTGGGTTGGCATCTTTTCACAATTCTGGCGGCATTCTCCATTTCGCATGTGTGCCCGTAGCTGTTGTACTTCTTTTCATTTTCATTCTTTCATTAGATGGTCTTTTTGGCACGAGAGGCGATGGAAGCAATTTGAATTTGTCAGAAACCCTTCTAGTTAAACATAAGAATGAGCATCATTTAGAGCATTAATGCTAGGGCCTTCTGTGGTCTCATCTCTTGGCCACCCCGGCGCACCCAACTTCTTTAGTGTCAATCTTAGGCACAAGTGCCTGAAAATTTTCGAGAGTAGTCATTTGCGTGGTGCGGCACCGTACGAAAAATTAAAGCCAAGCTGGATAATTTTTGTTAAAATGGTCATGATAGAATTTGTGAAATTCCATGTTCTATACTTAGAAAAAGGACAATCGGCAGAGGGAGTGGACATGCAAGTCTACATTCTATGAGTAAAAAAACGAAGCTCGAATGGTTGGCCAAAAAGATAACAAACCACTGCCGATATCTCAGATGAATCCATGTATATAACTATTGAGACCTGCGCAAATAATCAGCTTTATTTCTTTATCCCAGGTCAAATCCTTTTGAAAAGAAGAAAAAAATGTCTAAAGAACAATGAACCAATTTGGACCACGGAGGACGCGCACTGGTTCACTTCTTCTTTTTGGAAGGTGGCTGAGATTGCGCATCGTCGTCCTCGTTGTCTTCTTCGTCCTCGTCTTCATCATCCTCATCATCATCTCCTTCTTCGCCGTCGTCGTCGTCGTTGTCGTCGTCATCGTCGTCGCTTTCCTCATCACTGTCAGTCTCGCTATAGTCGTCATCAGACCCCTCCGCATCATCATCACCGTCATCTTCCCCCTCATCGTCATCCTTGTCACCGTCACCCTCCCCATCACCTTTGTCCTCAGGGCCCTGAGAAGACGTCTCACCAGCATCCTCATTCTCTGGCAACGGCTCTTTCACTCCAACAAAATCAGCTGCTGTGACCTAATCAGCATACATAAAAACTCCAAATTAACCTGGCGTGAAATTAAAATGCGAGGACAATTGAAGACAAGTGAATAGCGGAAAAAAGATTCAAACCTTCGATCTGAATCAATTATCATAAACACGGAGTCATCGCCACGCTGCAATACAACCTGAAGGGAGCATTCAACCAAGCAAAAATGTTAAGACACTCGTTCAAATTCCATGTACTAATCTTGGACGAAAAATAATTCCCAGTACAAAGGAGAAATAGCTTGATGGAAATCAGAGAATCAACATAACACAAGCTGCATATTGTGGGGATTTGACAAGATGAAACCCGAAAATAGCACAATAGATCAGAAACAAGAGAGGTGACACAGGTATGGAATAAAATGAAAACTGCCAGTATAATAGACTAAAGCAAGATATTCAATATTTTTGGCAACAACAGAAGGTTAATAGACTAACCGAATGAAGCATAAAAGTAGAGCAATGATGACATCATTTACTTAGCTCAAGGACCAAGAAAGGGCAAAGTTTAGACAAAATGAAGCAAGCATACATCTGTAATTGCTCGATATACATCAAGACTATTCAAAAGATCAGGAACATACATCAAACTATTCAAGTAAATTATGCACCAATCGCAAAAATATTGCAGCATGTAGTACACAATTTTCCTCCAGTTCAAAACACGATCTTGCCCTACCAATCATACAAACGTGGCCTCCATGTCAAAAAGATACACTAGCATCTCAACAAGCGTTAACTTTCCTCAAGAAAGGAAAAAGGTGGGTCAGTCAGAAGAGGAGCAACTAATTAACTGAGGACATGAAATTTAAGTCAAAACTGATGATACTTTCAAACTTACTTTGCATGCATACACGAGGGACGGATTAATGCCTCACCTGGCTTGCCAATAAAGAAGAAACAAACTAAAACAAAACGGAAGTTTATCTAAAGCCCACAGCTCCAACAAAAATAGCTGAAAATGTTCAAGCAATCACTATATGGAGGAAGTTCCTTGCACAGGAAAAAGAGAGTAATCATATTTAATAGTCGTCTTCTCGAGTCAGATCTCCAAGTTCTTTGAATGCTTGATCAAGTATGTCAATTGTTGAGTTCTGTGCTGCAAACTCAATGAAGTTGACATGTGATGTTGTGCTGTGAAAAAGAATATGCTTGATGTACCAAATTAGGAGCGTCGTGGATCCGTATTTCTCTATCAAAAGCAATAACAGAAAGAAAATAATGAAATTGATTATACATTTCTCTCACCGAAGATATATTTGTAAAGAGCGGTCGAATTATGGAAGCATCAGTTATATTCACCTTAGACTCACTTCCCTACCGGCTTCCCAATTAATATCATGGATACATATAAATCAAAAGAGGTGAAAGTAATAAAGTAGAGGTTGACGGCCACATCCGAGCTTCTTAAATAGAAAACGATATGTAGCTATCAATCGAATTGTTTTCCTTGCCCAGCAGATATGTGATGGATTAAGTAAGATATAAGGACGATCAGGATTCCATTTTACGTGGTGGATCACGTCTATGCCAATCCTCATCCAATTTATATTTTGCCCTACTAATCATTACATTATCCGACTCGGTAATTTTCACACACAGGATTTCCACTCTTTCTCACCCGATAAGGTAGGCCAGTAGTTGATCCAAGGAGACTGTCGATCGCGCGCTTCTCTTTTCTATTTTGCAATGGCCTGTATTCCTCCTTTCTAACACTGTTTTGCTCAACATCATGCATCATAAGTTCCAAGTGCCGCAAAAATTACAGGACCTTCAAATCGACCACAGTAACACTCTAGAATTCAACGTAAACGCAATCGGAAGCATGATCTGCTCTAGAGACACAGTTCAACGAAGAGCATTCGTCTCAAGCACGATTTTTTTTTTTCAATCGGATCAGATTCGTATACCACGGAGCTAAAAACGATAAGCAAACACGCGATCCAGCTTCAATTTTTGACGACAGAAAAAACGAGGCCAAAGCGAAAAAGCACATACCATCAGAAGCAGAAGAAAGCAGCGGTCCTCTGAACCAGCAGGCGGCTTCGATCACGAAAGCTCCCACCTTTGGTACCACCCACCGTCGAGATTCGCGTTGCTACCGTAAACACTCTCCATCTCCACCGCTCTTGAACAATTTCGAGTCAGACAGATTGAACCCAATGAAAATCAACAGAAAAAAAAAAATCTTTCCAATGCCCGAAAAAAAAAACACTTGTACCTCTAGAGAGAGACACGACAGTCCAGAAAGAGAGAGAGACACCTTGAAACAGGAGGGAGATCAGGGCTCTAGCAGGAACAGTAAGGGGAGCAAGTTAGGGTTTGGACGCTGGTCCTGTGGTCATCTTCGGACATGTTCTTCGGCTTTGTCAGATATTTAAGGGGTCCCACAACTCCTGCCACGTAAGCATCGACGTGAATCTAGGTGGGTCATAATTCCATATCCCCATCCAAAATCGGGTAGTTTTTGGGCCCAGCAGGACTTTATTTTATTTTATTTTATTTTACTTTTTGGTCGGACACCAGGACTTCATTTTAGCTCCCAAAAAAGGGACAGAGCTTTTGGAGGGGAAAGATGTTTTGAGGTGAGTTCTAGGATTCGATCGACCATCGATACTTAAATCATCGACGGAACGTTTTCGAAACCAAGAAAAATTAGTTTGATTGGGATTCTAACAAATGTGTCTAATTGTCGATTTTTCTGTATATTTTGATGGTTCACGTCAATTTAAGGAATATCGTTAAATTGTCCAAACCTGTATGATGTGACTCTGAGCCAATGCAAAAAAAGCTTGACATCTTTGGCAAGAGTTAAAAGTAGTGGGTGCTTGTGTATTAATGCCTACCAATGTGAAGCCAATAAAGGAATGTTTTAGTGGACCATCCGATACTTAAATCAACGACGAGGACATTCTCGAAAACTAAGAAAAAGCGGTTGTCGAGATTCTCATAAACATGTCTAACTGTAAATTTTAGTATATTTGATGGTTTACGTCAATTTAAAGGAATATCGTTGGATGTCCAAATCAATATGCCTTGTAACTCCGAGCCAACAAAAAGAATAGTTTGAGATCTTTGGCAGAGTTAAAAGTAGCAAATGATTGCATATTTAATGGGAGCCAATGTGGAAGTCAACAAGGATGACTAGCTCACACCATAATAATGCGTAATTTTTTTTTATTGAATTAATAATCCACTATGCGATCAATTTGAAATGGAGAACATTTCGTGTCCTAACCGAATATATCAAAAGATCCAGATTATGAGAATAAGTCTATATTAGCGAGCAAGTGGCCCTTAGGTCCTTGGCTTTAACTAACGGCTCTAAAGATCATTAGAACCGTTTGAAGTAACTTTTACTTTTGATTTTTGACTCGTTATGACTTTTGTACGTTAAAACCTACCACTGAATAAATGAAGAAACTTTTTTTTGTGTTTCAACCGGATGTATCATAAGATCAAGATTACGAGAATAAGTCTAGATCAGTGGGCAAGAGGACCTTAGGTCCTTGGCATTAACTAACGGCTATCAAAATCGTCAAAACTTTGTTTGAAGTAACTTTTACTTTGATTTGACTCCTTATGTTTTTCACAAACCCCATGGACTGACTTTATTTTTGCTTGAATAACAAAAAAAAAAAACTCTCAAAAATAATCCAAATTTACACACAGAATTGCTTATAATTTTCCAAATTTTTTGGAACCTTGGATGATGTTCTTTCGTAAATTTTGGAGGAAGTATCATGAGTAAGACCGGGAAGTAGCTGATAAGTGCACGAATCCTAGCACAATGGCTATATTGACATGCAGATTCGCCAATAATTGTTTCATAGATCATTTCAAATTCGATTGATATTTTGAATTGTGTTTGTTTTAGGTTACTTTAAGCGAATGCAAACAACCAGCAAGTAAGGGATTTTAGAACGATCATTAGGGTCTTTCCTTACTTCAGTAATAAGGCAGGGATTAAACAACACCTTATATGACAATTAAACTTTTAAAATAATAAAGTATCTCAACAAATTGCAAATGGTATCAGAGCCGATGGTTGCGGTTTTCGAGAAGGTTGGCGTTGTAGCGTAGCAATACGGGCCATAGAAAAGAGTAAGCACTCGACAGAATTCAAGTGGAGATATTTTGTGTAAAAAAAAGATACCTGAAAAGGTATCCTTAATATCTCAACAATGCAATGAACTTTTTAACCTTGAATTTTAGGACTATGATGAGTGAATTTGTTCATAAACTCCTCACTTTTACTCAGGTCTACATCCACTATTATCCAAAAATGGAGTTTGAATGATCTCAACCTTCAAAAGATATCATTGAGAAAATCATAATCATTTCAGGGATTCAAAGAATAGTGAAAACCTTCACCATTAAAATAACATTCCTATATTCAAATTTTTTATCTATCAATCCCTTAATCCATCACTCATTACACTTCATTATCTACAAAAATCTAAATCAATCATCAAATTTCACCTTCACACCCCCATTATCACCTTATAACTTCCAACACTCCCACACAACACATAAACATCAATTTCCACACACCCTTATACCAACCATCCCTTCAT